>VMDR010005566.1:0-50820 GCA_007922815.1 Macrotus californicus
GTAGGATTGCCTTTGTTGTGTCCCATAAGTTTTGGATTGTTGTGTGCTATTTTTTTAAAATTAATTACATTAAAATTAAAATTAATACATTTTATCCCCCTCTTTGCATTTTTCTTTATCTGATTGGCTCAGATAAAGGGAACCTAAGAAACCAAGCATGGTGGGAGCCCTCAACAACAACCTTTACAACCTAGAGCAAAGTAGGGTTGTTGTAGGTGCCTATATTAGGGTTCTCCAAAGAAGCAGAATCAATAGGATGTGTAGACACATATTACATATGTACATTCAGATAATATATCATTTAATATTATATATGAGGGGGGACCCAAAAAGAATTTATTTATTAAAAGTTGTGTATTTATTCTTACCTGTTTGAACTTCATCCCCCTTCAAAGTACTCTCCATTTGATGCAATACACCTATCAAGACATTGTTTCCCACTGCTCAAAACAGTTTTTGAACTCATCAATTTTATTGACTTTTAGTGTTTCTGCCATTTTTGTTTCACCTCTTTCACATCAGCAAAACATTTCCCTTTGAAGACTTTTTCCATCCAGGGGGAACAAAAAAAAGTCACTTGGGGCAAGACCAGGTGAATAGGAAGGGTGGGGCACAGGATCATGCCGTGTTTGGTCAAAAACTGCGGAACACTCAGCACAATATGGGCAGGTGTGCTCATAAATCACCCATCATGAAATGAGCAAATGTATTGAGTCTTCAGAAAAATTCACTGCAGCTGAACACAGCCTCTCACAACAACGTTACCTAGTACACTGATACAGATGGGTTCCCAGAACACTCACCTAGCAGGGAAAGCCTGCACTACAAGGGGCCCACCATCCAGAAGATAATTCCAGTTTTTGGAGGGATATCCTCTCATTCATGCATTTAATATATGTATAATTAATATATAAAAATTATATGTGCACATATATATAACATGCATATACATATAATATACATATATTTTCTATAGATGTAGATTAGAATAATCTACATATAAATGCATATACCATATTATAGAAATATAAAATAAAATATAACCATATTTTATATATAATATATAAGAGATTTATTATAAGGAATTGGCTCACACAATTGTGCAGGTTGGAGTGTTTCAAGACCTGCAGGGTGAGCTGGCAGCTGGAGACTTAGGGAGCTGATGGTTTGGTTCAGTTCAAGTTGGAAGGAGGAAGAACCAGGAGAGCAGATGCTGTTCCAGTCTGAAGGCCAGCAGGCTTGAGGCCCAGGAAGAGCCAGTGTTTTAGTTTGAATTCAAAGGCAGGAAAAAGTTGATGTCAAAAGGCAAAAGTGAGTCTCTGTTACTTAGTGGATGGTTAGTCTTTTTGTTCTTTTCAGGCCTTTAGCTGATTAGATGAGGCTCTCACACATTAGGGAGGGCAAGCTGCTTTACTCAGTCTACCAATTTAAGTGTTCATCTCATCGAAAGCACACTCCCAGAAACAACCATAAAAAGTGTTTGACAAACCGTCATGGCCTAGCCATGTTGACACATAAAATTAACTGGCATGGTTCCTTTGGTTTCTCATTAGTCTTCCAAGAGGCAACTTGGCCCAACAGATCACAAAGTTTTCCCCCTATGATAAACTCTGCCCCCAAAAACGAAATGTTAAATTGATAGAAATATTGCCTCTTTGGGGCCAGTGGATTTGGGGAGGTCAAGGAGAGGTGGAGGGAGAGAAGAAGGAAAGGCATTAAGATAGGTGCTCCTTTCTGCCCTCTAGGTTTCAGTTCAGAGAGTGATGGGTAAGTTAGATAAAGTTGGGGACTACCTCTGTCAGAGATCTCTTTCCCTGCTCCACTTCTGGGACTTGGGAGCATGGCACTTGGCTGAGGCCTAGCACTCTATTAAGCATAGTTCTGTTGGTGGGGCAGGATGGTTAGATGGAGGGAGGGTCGACTGTGCATCTGGAGCTACCTTTGGCTTGTAGGTGACATGGTGTTGGGAGTCAGTGAGTCCTCACAGGTATGGGAGGGTAAGTTGGCCTTGCAGCAAAGACAAGGTAAGGCCAGAGATGTCAGGACTGCTATACCAGATGGAAGATGGGCAGAAACTCAGAGGGGTCAACTGCCAATGAAAGTCCAGGAGAGGCCAAGTCATTAGGAAGGGGCCCTCACCTGACCAGGCTGACAAAGAATAGACTGAGTTTATCACCTGCAGGACATTAGCAACAGACTGCAGCTGGATGCTCAGAACCATGCAAACCAATCATTCCCCAAGTGACTTCAGGAGAGCCAATATGCAGCTGGTCCAGGGCAGCAGGCCAGTTTCAGACCCAGTCACCTTCCTCCATGATGGTTTGCTTAAGCCAGCATACTTTCCAATGTAGAAGTTCAAGCCCTCGACCTAGTGACTATCACTTTTTGAATGTGATGGCCACCACGCCCTACAATGAGGTCTTCAGTTTCCTTATGCAAAACAGAATCCTAAAGAAAACCACAGTGAGATATTATCTCACATCCATCAGGATGGCCACTATCAAAGAACAGAAAATAGCAGGTATTGGCCAGGATGTGGAAAAGTTAGAACACTTGGTCACCGTTGGTAAGAATACAAAATGGTGCAGCCACTATGGAAAAACAATATGGGGAGTCCTCAGAAAAATAAAAAATAGAACTACCATAAGATCCAGCAATCCTACCACTGGGTATATATACAAAGAAAACAAAGCAGGATCTCAAAGAGATAGTTCATTGCAATATCGTTCACAGTAGCCAAGAGGTGGAAACAACCCAGATGTCCATGAAATTATGAATGGATAAAGAAAATGTAGAACACTAAAGAAAGAAATTGAGAAAGATGCAAACAAATGGAAGCATAGAAGTTCTTTTCAAAAGTATCCAGCCATGGAATATGAAAAATAGATACATTTATGGAAGAAGATACAAGATACAAGAAATATTGTACATAAGGCAATGACACCTTGGGACCTCACACAGTTCTCCCAGCATCTCTTCCACTGTTCAAAACACTGCAAAATCCTTTGTTGGAATCATCATCAGCTGCTCCATCATATTTCACTGAATCTCATCGATGGTTTGAAACCTCTTCCCTTTCAAAGGTGATTTTAGTTTGGAAAAGCCAGAAGTCACAGGGTGCCAAGTCTGGTCTGTAGTGGAGCTGAGTCACTGGGGTGATTTGATGTTTCACCAAAAGACTCTGCATGAGACGTCATGCATGAGCAGGTACATTGTTATGATGAAGCTGCCAATCACCAGTTGCCCATAACTACGGCCTTCTGAGTCATCCAAATAGATTCCATGGAGGAATGTTCAAGCTTAATGCAAAAGTTGATGCAGATTTGTTGCTCTTCTCACTCAGTCATTTTGAATGTGATGGCCACACAGTACACATGCTCACTCAGTAGCATCTACTGCCCCCACTGACCAGTACAGTGAAGTCATCAATATTCACACATGCACATTCTAGTCCACTCTCCTTGGCTGCCAGGTTACATGGATATCACACAAACTGTTTCCATTATATTAACAATGGCTGGACTTTTTCCAGACAGACCTTGTATATCCTATTTGTGGATTGGAAGATTTCACATCATTAAAATGTCCATACTGCCCAAAGCAATCTACAGATTCAACACAATTCCTATTAAAATACCAATGTCATAGTTCACAGATCTAGAACAAATACTTCAAAAATTTATATGGAACCAAATAAGAGCCAGGATAGCCTCAGCAATTTTGAAGAAGAACAAAGTTGAAGGGATCACGATACCTGATACCAAACTATACTACAAGGCAACAATAATCAAAACAGTCTGATACTGGCATAAGAACAGACACATAGATCAATGAAACAGAATAGAGAGCCCAGAAGTAAACCCATGTTTCTATGGCCAGTTAATATTTGACAAAGGGGGCATGAGCATACAATGGAGTAAAACCAGCCTGTTCAATAAATGGTGTTAGGAGAACTGGACTGGTACATGCAAAAAAAAAAAAAAAAAAAAAAAAAAAAAAAAAAAAGAAACTAAACTACCAACAGACATCTAAACCACCATACAACATCTGGTGTATACCATACACCAGAATAAACTCAAAATGGTTAAAAGACTTAAATATAAGTCATGATACCATAAAAGTCATAGTGGAAAACATATGCAATAAAATTTCAGATATCCCACATAGCAATATTTTTGCTAACATATCTCCTAGGGCAATGGAAATAAAGGGAAAAATAAACAAATGGGACTACATTGAATTAGAAAGCTAGTGTATGGCTAAAGAAACCATCATCAAAATGAAAAGGGAACCAACTGTATGGGAGAATGATACATGAAACAAGGGTTTAATCTCCAAAATATATAAAGAACTCATATGACTCAACACCAGGAAGACAAACAATCTATTTAAAAGATGGGCAGAAGACCTGAACAGACACTTCTCCAAGGCCTTTAGACATATGAAAAAATGCTCAACACCAGTAGCCATCAGCGGGATGCAAATTAAAACCACAATGAGATATTACCACACACCTGTCAGAATGGCCATCATTAATAAATCAACAAACAAGTGCTGGCAAGGATGTGGAAAAAAGGGAATCTTGTACACTATAAGTACACTATTGGTGGGAATGATGACTTGTATAGCCACTGTGGAAAACAGTATGGAATTTCCTCAAAAAATTAAAAATGGAGCTGCCTTTTAACCCTGCTGGAAATATACATTAAGAATCCTGAAACACCAGTTCAAAACAACTTATACACCCCAATGTTCATAGCAGCACTATTTACAATAGCAAGTGTTGGAAACAGCCTAAGTGCCCATCAGTAGATGAATGTATTAAAAAACTGTGGTACCTACGCACAATGGAATTCTATGCAGCAGGAAGAAAGAAGGAATTCCCACCTTTTGCGACAGCAAGGACGAAACTGGATACTATTATGCTAAGTGAAATAAGCCAGTCAATGAAAGAGAAATACCATGTAATCTCAGTTATAAGAGGAATCCAGTGAACAAAATAAACTAACAAGCAAAACAGAACCAGAGACCTGGAAACCAGGAACAAACAGACTGACAGCTGCCCAAGGGAAAGTGGTCGGGGAGGGGGGAAAATAGTGGAAAGAAGGGGAAGTGATTAGTCAAAGAATATGTATGAATGACCCATGGACATGGACAATGGTGTGGGGATTCTCTGTGAGAGCCGGGGATGGGCTGGGTGGAGGAAGGCAAAGGGGAAAAATTGGGACAACTGTAATAGAATAAACAAGAACTAAAAAATACCAAATTAAAAAAATAATTAAAAAAGGAAAATATAGTATGTACCTACAATGGATATGTACCTATAATGAAGTAAGTCAGACTGAAAAAGGAAGGAAATCCTGTCACGGACTACAACCTGGATGAACCTTGAGGACATTATGCTAAGTGAAAGGACACAGTCACAAAAGGACAAATACTGTGGTCCCACTTACATAAAGTACCTAAAGTAAAAAGCATCATAGAAACAGAACGTAAGAGGATGGTTACCAAAGGCTGGAGGGCGAGGGGGATGGAGAACTGGTGTTTAGTGTGTGTAGAACTTGTGCTTTAAGGTGAAAGTTCTGGAGATCTGTTGTACATCAGTGTAAGTGTACCAGACACTATTGAACCATACACTTAAAAATGGTTTAGATGGTAAATTTAAGTTACATGTTTTTTTTCCCCCCTCATTAAATAAGTAGAGGGCATGTGTTTAGATGGCCAGATTGGCTTTGAAGAAGCAAAGAGACTGGCCCACCAGGTGTCAAGGTGGACTTTTCCCACAGCCCATACCTGCTTTCCTTCCCTTGTCCCCATGAAGCCAGAAGACAAGGTCCTCCCTCTTTGAATCCTGCTGGCTCTTCAAAGGCTACAAAGCATGAGTGTGCCCTCAAAGGGAACCATGGTATTGACTTGTGGGAAGTTTGTTGCCAGTTTTGTCTTTGCATTCCCTCAGTGCCATCTTGCAGTATTCTTATTTTGGTTGATTAAATTCCACTAAAAAATATTGAGGATGAGGATAAACGAATATAATCTTCCCAGATGGTTTTGGGTGGTGTCAATTCACTCTCACTGCCCTTATCCCCACTGCAGTCTCGCCCCACAGTGAATGTGATAATTCACATCCTGGTGGGGCTGTACCATCAACAGGATCTGACTGAGGAAACAATCTCAGTCCCATCAGAGGCCTCCTGTGGTTGAAGTTTACAGGGAGTACTGCCAAGTCCCACTCTGGGCGGACAGGCTGTGCAGACTGTTGGGAGGGCAAGGCGCGGTTCTTACTCTCCAAAGAGAGTTGATCCAAGAAGCTGGTATTATTTCAAACTGTTTTTCCAAGGAGCTGGGGGTTGGCGGGGTGGGGGTGGGAAGTGCTTTCCTTGTTCCTGGTATTTTCCAGAGATGAAAATTAAAACACAAGTCACTAAGAGCAATCAGCAAGCCTTCAGAAGAATTGCATGTACTTTTGATTTCTATAAAAACCCACACAAGACTTCTTTAACCTTTAATTATATGCAGGGGCTCACAGCTGAACTGGAGGCTTTCATCTCAACACAGATATCAGCTTCCTAATCCTTTCGCATAATAAGTGTTTCAGAGGGTCATCGACACCAATGAGTGCTTTTCCTTCACTCATTTGCATCTGTATTTTTCTCTGACCTGTGATTTATCTAGAAGTATGCTGCTTAATTTCTAAATATTTGATGGTTCTTACATAGTTTTGTGATATTGATTTCTAATTCAATTCCATTTTGTTCAGAAAGATATTTTATTAACTTATTTTTTGCTGATTTCTCTCTCTTTTTAAATGATTTTGATTAATTCTCCTCTTTTTCTCTCTGGACTGGCTTGCTCTACTTTATAATGTTTATGGCATAAAAAGACTACCTTAGCCCTGGCTCTGTATGACCTCTCAGTTCTTAGGGCCCAACATGCGTAATCGTGAGATCCCAGTCTAAATTCTCAGGAGAGTGTCTGATTGGGTCAGCCTGGGTCAGGTTCAATCAGCTGGCACACAGAATTGATAGGGAGGCCTGGCCTACCCATTTAGTGGGACTATGGATAAAACAATTTAGAAAAAAATGGCATGTGGTCTAGATGCCACTCCAAAAGTTCTAATACATATATTGAGTAGAAACAGTGCTCAGATTTTAGAGTTGATGGGCAGGGTGGTGGTGGGGAAGGCTTAGAATAAAATTGTAATGCAGGCCTTGAAAGAGTGTGGCTTGCTCAGTGGTTCCCTTGATGGTTAAGTTCGGTTCCTTATGTCGGCGTATGCAGTGGTGTTACAGGGATACTAAGAGTTGTAAAATAAACATTATGCCTCTTCTTGAAGTGCCCATTGTATTATTGGTTGTGGGAGAATTTAATATGCAAACAAACATGAATGTCTGATGGAGTAGACTGAAAAACAGTCATGATTTTGAAGAACATATAACAGAACTGGAATTTCATGCTGGTGGATGGATCCTTGGTGAAAAAAACCCTGTACGTTCCTTATTAGGAGCTGTGGAAAACTCCATGAGTCAAGAATCCTATCTAAAATCATGAACTATTTCGGAATCTAGAATCATGAACCATTTCAGAATGTAGAATCATGTCAAGAATCCTATCTAGAATTATAATCCTCACCATGGTGACTATCTGACATTGAATACCACACTCAATTCTTCAAGGCTTCTTGACTCATAGGGACAGAGGAAAGAATTTTGTTCATGAGAGTAAACTCAGAGTGCTTGTTGCATGCCTGTGACATGTAAGGTCAAATGTATTTCTGAATATAGCTTCTTTTGCATTTACCGAGCTAAAATAAATGAGCAGGAAGTGGGGAAGATAGGGGTGGAGGTAAATGGAAATGGCAAAGCTATTTCCAGTCTTTAAAGAAGAAAGAATGGTGATGTAAGAACGCAGTGAGATTATGTTCAAGAAACAACGCTTATTACTAGGCACACTGGCCTTCTTGCAATCTAATTTGACTTGACCATCATGGAGGTGAGTAAGCACAGAGATCTTCTGGGTTCAAGCCCATGTCCATGACCTCACCCACATATTAGTCCCCGCCACCTGCTCAGATTTATAGTTGAGCAATCATGAAATTGGCAACACAATACCAAGAACAACTGGAAAAGGAAATAAGAATTTCTTATTAGCCTCAGTTTTCTCTGGGGGAAACAATGTGGATGGCTTCATGTATAAGAGGAAGGCCAAGGGGACATGATGAACCCTGGTACAATGGGTAGACTGTGCAGTAGAATGTTATAGTCACTTCAGGTGTTTTTCTCTTTGACTGTGAAAGTATTAATATTGAATGGAGTTTTAAAGGCAATGAAGCTTTGTATCATGGTTAGTTAGACCTCCGTGATGCTGAAAGAGATGCATACTAGAATATTAAATCTCATGACTTCCTGTAAACACCTGCTGTGCCTTGTGTTGATCCCTGATGCCCTACCCTCAGAGCTGGCCTATCTTAAGCCCTGGTAAAGTATAAATGCCCTTGAGAAGGTATTAACTTTCTTCAGCATAGTGTGGTTGTGAAAGTAGAAACACATGATCCAGGTTCTAGCTGCAGCTCTGCCCCTGGGTTCCTGTGGTCGTGGGTCTAAAACTTCCAAAGGACCACAGCCTCATCTGCACATGAACTAGGAGGTCTCTCAGGTTCCACTTTCTATGCGTCTGAGAGGAAAAATTTGGTGGGCAGAGCACTTTGGGAATAGGGATCTGAGTGAGCAGGTTTCTACCTGGTCACCCTTCACCTCAAGTACTCGTGATTCAGGACAGTTGCTGATGTGTGGGACCATGGTCTGTACAGCTACCTGGGTTTCAAATCCTGTAAACTCCCTTGAGATCTGGCCAGCACCAATCTGTCTCTGTGGTGGGAATGTGTTTAGGATCATCCAGCCTATTAGTCATTCTTCATCTCAAGAACTTACCGGAAAGAGATGTGACAACAGACCTGCCTTAGGAAGAAAGCAAATTCAAGGACAAAACTGAGAGTTTTGGGGATATGCAGGAGGAGATGTCCAGTAGGCAATTGGAAATATGGATCCCAGACCGAGAGGGGGCTGGCTTGCAGAGTTATTTGTATTCAGAGGGTGTTGATAACCATGACTTTGTGTGCTTTTTAAAAACAAACAAACATAGCAATTGTGTGTTTGTACTTCCTATGATCTATAGCATAAATTAGATGACGTGACACAGAGCTAGAAAACATGTCTGAAGGATTTATATACCAAGGTCCCAAACATGGCTCCTTTTTGTCAGGTGTCTTGGGAGAGGGTTAGGGATGAAATGAGTGTTAGTGTCCTGGTGAGATAGTTGTTGGTTCTTGTTGTGGTCCTTATACCCTTTCCCTTCTGCAATAGGACCTTCAGTCTCAATCTCACTTCAGTCGAGATGACCTCGTTAGTCAGTAGGAGGTTTGGGGAGTTTTGAAGGTCTGGGGGACATTGGTGCAGAGGTGAGAGGCAGGCAGGCTCTGGTGGGGGGACCTGGTGCCACACTCTCCTCAACTGAGAAAGGTTCATGCTAAGGATACTTCTCTGCACTCTGGCCTATCCCAGGCAGCACCAGCCAGCTCCGAGTGCCTTTGCAAAGGGGCTGGAGCTGTCTGAGCAGGGGCAGCCTGATGACTTTGATACGTGGAGATGATTAACTGGCAGCTTCTGCCTCGATCTGTTGACCCCCTTATAGGAACTACTGTACAGATAAAATGACTGCTTTTTCCTTAGTGTTCCTGGTGTCTGTAACTTTCTTAGTAATCATGACATTTTGTGTTTATCATTCATATTCCACCTGAGAGCATTCCTTCTCTCCTTCTCTCACCCTTGCCATGGCCCATCTGTAGTTCAGATTATCACCTTGTCCAGAAAGTGCTCTGGGAAGCCCAAAGTTTGGCAACTTAGTCTGGGTCCTTTTCTGTCCCCTGTCACCCAGTGTGTGTGCCCCACTGCCCAGCATGGCTGAAGGCCTAGGGAAAGATGGTTTCATACCACAGATAGCTCATTTGGCAGTGCTGTCTCCCGAGTCTCCCTCCTCACGTCCGTTATCACAGACCTTGAGTCATTACATTACTTCTCTGACCAGCAGGCTGAACGAAGCATCTTTCTTTCTGGCTCCTGTGCTGTCATTAACATGCTTCTTATGTACCTCAAAGCAGCTGTTTCCTCCCCAATCTTCCCTCCTTAGACAAACCTTGCTTATCCAGAAACTTTGGGCAGAAAGTGTTTTTGAATAAGTGAGAGATACAAAAAGATGAGGATTTGCAAAGTTCAGGTTGGAAACTCTTTAATTTTAACCATCATAATAGACAGCTTCCCAAAATACGTTGTTCACATTGTTTAGTGCCTTCTTAAACAGAGAAACTAGGGCGCAATCTAACTTTGTCTTGATGTCTTGGAATCCTTATTTGTGCACAAAGATTTTGTACTCTGCTGCAGTACAGTAGAGCCCTGAGGGCCTTTGGGGGACATAAAGGATCCTAGATTTCTGTGATTCTAAAGCTACTTCGTAAACTCTTAAATAGACTTCCTGTCTCCCTGTTTTATATAAGGTCATTGCCTAGTTCTTCTGGAAATTCTTCTACTCTAATTTTCTAATTTTCATCATTTACTGTGGGCATAGAGAACAATAAACACACTCTCACATACATGAGCACAGGTGCACACATGTGTGTATTAGAACTGTGTGTAAAGAATTGTGAAGAATTTCTTCTGAGTCAAACAGGTCATGAGTTTTCTATTTTCATTTTCTAGAGGCCATTTTTGTTCATGTTTTAGCCCATTTTAGCAAGTGGATTTTTCATCAAATAGAAGTGAGTTTAACATGGGTGAAAATTTACTCTCAGATTTCTAGGAATCATCTATCTTTCTAGAAACTTCTTCCTCAGCTTCATTCTTTGTTTTCACTTAATTCTAGAGCAGTCAATGGTTAGTGAAAAGAAATTCCTTTTATAAGTGGTTCTTTAATTTACCATCCCAACTTCACATACAAACGATTTCACTGACTATCTTTAAAAACATTGTCATGATGTTATCAAACTATTCTCATTAAAAAAAAATCCCACAGGCCAAAAACAAACTCAACCACAGTGCCGTCTCCCAAACTGTCATCTTTGGCACGATTCTGTGGAAAGCTGGATAAGTGAACAGGACCGTTTGACAGAGTGTAACCCATCCCCGCCCCACTATGCAATGCCTTGAATCTAAGTCCTTTTCAACTAAACGGAAGTATGTTTTCTTTTATATTGTTGACTTTGACCCTGCAGCTTAGCAAAGAACACTTGTGCAACATTTCTGGGTCAATTTGTCATCTGCTCAGAGCAGACATGGATTTTTCTCATCATTAAAGGGAAACTAAACCTATCTACATAATCCCCCATTCTGCTTTGTTTCTTTCAGTCCTTCATGTTGATACTGAAATATTAATGAAGGGACATGAAGGTAATGTCCCCTGGCCCCCCACCCCCATGGGGACATGGGCATGGCCAGGGAGGGGGGACAAGGAGGAATGCCTTCATTCATGTTGGCCTCATGACCTGTCTGTCTCAACTCTCCCAAGGTATCTGTTTCAAATGCAGATTCCTGGGCTGGACTCTGCACCTACTGAATCGAAACTTGTGGAAGATGGGGCTTTGTAATTTACATTTTAAATCAACTAGACAATTGGTATGTTTTTTGTTGACTCACTGAAATCTGTGCATCTGACTTTACGTCTAAACAAGAAATAGTTAAGTTGAAATACTTACAGAATATTATTCATAGTTAGGCTTTATTATGGTAAGGATAATATCTTGCATCTGTATGGTAGCATTTTTAATCTTTCAAAGTGTTTTCCTCTATCAGAGGAGGTGTTATTACCTCCATGTTAGAGATGGAATCGAGGCCCCTGTGACTTCATGACCTGACAAAAGAAAGTGCAGCCCAGTAGCCAGGAGTCAGGACTGGCACGCAGGTCTCCTCGCATCGGTTCACTGCACAGTAGGTGTCCCAGGACCCAGCACACAAGAAGGCGTTGTTAAAGTTTTGCTGAGGAGTAGGCCTAAGATGGATCAATGCCCCCGAGCTGCTCCACGTGCTGTGCAGTAGGCTGTGCGTTTGCTTCTGAAAGATGAAATCACAGATGAAGCGCTGGGCACTGGGCAGAAATGGGGATCCGAACACAAAGACAATCTTATTGCTCTCTAGTTCATCCCTTCAACTTTCTCATTTCCTCCATTCCCTTTTCCTGTAAAGACTCAAATGCCGATATAATTATATGGGATTAAGTTGGTAAAAGCTGGGCTTCTTTCCTTAAGATTGATGTGTTAACATGGGGCAGTTTCTCAGGACTCTGGGAGACCCGCCTTCCACTAACAGTGTTTCTTTATTCCACAACACCTCCTTACGACACAGCCTCACTATCACCAGACTAAATTTAAAACATTTTCTTTTAATCACTCAAGTCTTCTTCCCTCTTTTGGTCCTAATTGCAATCTGTAGCTGTCTGGAAGACTGAATTCAGAGGGAGTGGGACAGTCCCTGTGTTGGCTTCATTGCCGGTCCCTGCTGGAGTCTGGAGAAGCTAAGGGAAACACTTTCCAGCCCCGCCTGCCTGTTCTTATCTCTGTATCAATATAAGCATGCTAGCTGGTCTTTGGCCAAAAGGAATCTTTCCACGCAAGCTGTATTGCTCTTTAAAAAAGTAGGAACAGTGAAAATAAACGTGTGACCTCGCCCGCCACCTTCCAACTATGTATGGGGTTGGCCAAAAAGTCCATTTAGTTTTTCCCATAACATAGAAGACATGTTTTTCATTTTCACCAATAACTTTATTGATTTAGATATTTTGAGTATGTCGGCTATCTCCCACATGGTATAGTGTTAAGTGTTCTCAATGTCTCCATTTGACTGCTATCAAGTTCAGCTGGTCTACCCCACTGTGGAGCATCATTGTCCAGGGAGAAATCTCCAGCATGAAACTTCGCTAGCCACTTTTTGACATATTCAATCATTCATAGAGCCTTCTCCATACACTGCACAAACCTTTTCTTGCATTTCATTTGCATTTTTACCTTTCTTGAAATAATAAAGCATAATATGCTGAAAATGTTGCATATTTTCTTCCATCTTCAACATTAAAATGGCTACACAAAAATTCACCAATTTTGATAAGTTTTTTTAAAAATGCACATTGATATGACAGCTGTCACTATACAATCTAACAATATCATTTCAAAAGAAGTTAAAGACAACTAAGCACTACTACAGCCATCTCACAGGAAAAACGAAATGAACTTTTTGACCAACCCAATACAATAAAGTGACCGAAAGGTGGAATGATCCCTGAGCTTCTTGGCATTGGGGAATGGATGAACTCTGGAGGCAGCCTGCGAGGAGAGGAGGCAAGCAGGGTCAGGGTCAAGAGAAGCTTGCTTGCCCTGACACATCGTCCCTAATTACGAGGACTCTATAAACTCCTTCCCTTTCCCTACACAGGTCTTGTAAAAGGCTCCACAAACTTCTGCCTTCCTGTGCCTCCCTGCCCCTAGGTGGAAACCTTCTTCTTGCAGGAAGAGCAAGGCGAAGTTCAAAGCTTTCTCCATCCAAAGTGTGCCTGATCCAGTTTAACGTGATTATGTGACAATTAAAAAAAAAAAAAGCAAGGGCCATTTACTGCTCACTGGCTTGTGCTGGCAGTCCCCACCTTTCTAAAGATACTCATTATTTCCTGGTTTGGTATAAAGATTCACGTGCAAATTGAGGGTCAAAGCTGCTTGTAGCTTTGCACTATCTGAGGATGGAGAATTACAAGGAGTTTGTGATGGAATATTCCCACCAAAGGCTCCAGTTTAAGGCAGAAAGGAAGCCAGGATCCCTGGACCCTGGGTTAGGCTGCATGGCCTATGATTTTCTGTGTGACTGCAGTCTTGTTTCCTTGCTATAAAACAAGACCAGTTCAACCTATGTTAAAAGGGGGCTAAAAGGGGTCATAAATCTTTCTGGGCATTGAAGATCCTTGGAGAACTCAGCCTGATGTCTTTTACATCTGTTTCGGGTTCTCAGACTCATCTGGCTCAGCTGCCTTTTTTCCAGCGATAACTGAGCAGCCCCTTTCAGCCTGCTGAGTGGCAGGGATAGGGTGTTCACCCTCAAAGCCCTGGGGATGGGGGTGAGCGTTCGGGCAGCAGGCAGGCCCCCAGGGCTGGCCCACTGACACGGTAAGTCTATACCCAGGGACCGGTGGAGGACGGCACACACAGCCCGGAGCCCGGAGCCGGGTGCCGGGTGGGAGAGCGCTGGCTGAGGTTGGTCACACGGAGATTGAATTTCAGCTGAATTAGATCAGAGCTGTGGGAAACGGCACCTCCTACACACACGCACACGCACACACACACACACACAGAGCGGGTCTCTAGGATGATGTGGGAGGGCGGCCAGGGAGATGGGGGCAGGCAGCTGCAACAAAATCCCTATCAGCTCACAGCAGCTAACAGCTAACTTAATTACTGCACGTGTACCTCTCCCAGTGTGCTGGCCAGACTCTGCAAATGCGGGGGTTTTAGACTGCGAGGCTCCACGGTGTCAGGGAGAGATGGGGCGGTCAGCGTGAAACACACCCTGCTTGGGAAGGAAGTCTGTGTGTGTTTTTAAAGGAGGCAAAGCATGATTAGGGAAGTATGGGAAAAGTGTGGGACCTCTAGACCCACAGCTGCAGAAGGCAAACTGCAGAAGGGATTTTGATGGCTTTAACTGGTACCTTTCGGGTTTGATGTTTTATAGCATTTCATTAACATGCAACATGAGCCTTCAATGCCATGACTGTTGGCTCCTCTAATCTCCTTTTTCTGCTTAATAACCCGACGCCACTCTGGTGACCCAGAATACCAGCCTTTCTGGGGTGGGGGGAGGCATTGGAGGGCTGGAACATGGAGGGAGGGAGTTTTAGAATTAAAATGAAACACTTGCAGTCTTATTAGAAAGGGCAAGAAGTCAGCTGCTTTGAAATCCAGCCTCAGCAGAGGTGAAGAAGCAGGAGAGAGTGGGAACACATTTGGTCCTGGGCTGGCACCTGGGTGTCTTTCTCCAGGGCAGTGAGGGGCTGGCATTCTGTACATGCCAAAGCTGTTTGAATCGGGAGCCTTCAAATGATCCTTTTTTCTTTCCCTGTCACTCAACAAGAGGCTGGAGGCAAAAAAAAATTCTTACGGCAGCTTCCTCTGAACCAGTCAGAAAACAGTCTGTCGGGGCTGCCAGTGTTTCTTAATCTGGTGTGTACATCAGATTTGAGCCCAGTGCTGTAAATGAGAACATGATCTCAAACAAGTGCTCACTAAAGGTCCCGCATTTATCACAATGCAGTGTGCTTCCTTCATAAAGCGTGCTTTCTTGGACCGAGGAGCTTCTGGAGTTTGCACAATGTCTGGGTCTGAGGAAGCGAGCCAGGGTGTTCCCAGCAGGATGAATGATCGCCTCTCTGTTCACAGACAGAGACCCAGAGCAGAGACACTCTGGTGCGGGATCCAACTCGAGGCTTGAATTCTTAGGTGCTCACCCCTTTGCTGGATTTCTCATATTCACGAAAGGAGAAAATTAGAATCTTGACAAGAACTTGGGTGCCACTAAAGCTTCCGCTAGATCAGGCACATACCCAAAGGGTGCTTGGGAAGACAGCCGGGAGTCTGTGAGTCCTCTGAAACTCTATTAAATATTTATATGTAAAAAAGTTATATAGTCCCTGTCCCCAGCTCTAGAGTGCACACTCTTATGGATTCAATATTCAAGAGTTTAAGACTCATCCAGATTTAAGAACTACTCTTTTATATTAAAGATTTTCCTAAGATCATCTTTGATGGGGGGTGTTGGCAGTCACAGGGTCTGCAAATACAAGGGGCACCTACTGTATACTGTGGAGCCTGGTGTTCAGTGCATGGAACTTGATACAAGTAACTAAGGGATAACAAACAAAAGCAGGCAGGGTACACCCCACCCACAGAAGGGCTGCTTGACATGGGTGGGGGGTGTACCATCCCAGGGTGGTATGTCATCCAGCTGATACCCTGGTCCTCGAAGTGGTGGTCCCAAGGCTGTGTCCTGGGAGGACATGTTAACAAAGACAAAAACATAAATGAGAGCCTTAAAGAGCGTTCTGGCTAGTTCCGACTCACTACACCTCTGGATAAGGAAGTTCGGTGAGTGTAGAGCACGATCTGGACCCATGGAAAGAGTATGCAGGGCTGTGGGCCTGCGATGTATACACTCCCTTCTGCCTTGTGGGGCAGGAAGGATGCTTGGGGACCAGGTAGTTGTTGTCATACATCCTGAAAAATGACATTAGTGCCAGGATCCCACAGTCCTCCATTCCGGAGTTGATGTTCTGTTGCAAATTATAGGCCTGTTTTTTTCTTAAGAAAATCCAATTTTATAAATAAACTGATCTCCCAATGCAGATCAATTGTGGGTGGTATTGTTGGCATTAAGCGGTAGCTACTGTTGATGCCAGATTCATATAAACAAAGCTTTATGTACTTTATCTGAAGTAATCTTACAACATGGTGAGATAGGTCCTAATTCTTCCATTTTTTCAAATGAGGAACTTAAGGCTTAGAAAGTTTATGTGACTTCCTTGCCATTAGCACTCCATGGTTCCATCTGACAGGCTCTCTCTGACAGATGAGGCTGTCTCCAATGACTGTGCTCCTATGTTGTCCACTAGATAGCTTCTCCAGTGCAGTAGGGTTTGATGCTTTGCCAAAAATGTCCAAACCTCAAATTCATCTTCAACATGATTTTCAAAGCTAGGAGGAAAAGAAATGGATGTTTATTGAGTGCCTACTCTAGACCAATCCTCTGCCAGAGGACACAAATATCTCACTTGGCCAAAGATTACATTTGATAAAAAATTCAATTCCTATGGAATATTTAAAAAATACATTTATACAGTTAAATGTATTTTGTACACACATGCAAATTATCTCCCACCAGGAAATCACAAACTTCAGAATTTCCCCAGGGCAGAGGACAGCTTATACTCACTGTTTATCCTCTTTGCCAGGTGGAATATCTTCCCTAGATCAACAAACACCGAATGAATGAGCAAGTACAAGAATGAACCTGTTCTGGGGACAACCATCAGAAAGTCTTATTCTTTAAAACAGTAGCAGATCACTCTGGGCACCAGACATCAAGATATGGGTATAGCTCAATAGGCAATGAACCGAGTTCATAGCAGAAGGCTAAGAAAGGTGACAGAGAAAACAAGAGGGTATGAATATCTCAATTTTGAAACTTGAAAAACTATACTTTGTTATTCTAATGTTTAGTTGTTTCAGTTCAGATTGGGGAAATGAAATGCTCGGGCTAGATGAAACTTCTATACCCATGAACATAATACCTGCCCTTTTCAGAGATCTCAAAGAAGGAGACCTTTTGTGATTTTTTGTTGTTGTTGTATTCTGGTCTATATGATATTCAAACATAAAATCTCCCCTCTCCTCTCTCTCAGCGAGCTTGTATTTGGAAAATGTTGATATGCCTGTGATCCTCAGTTTGGGGAAATTAACATTTTATTTTGGTGTTGGGAGTGGCCATAATTAATCAAAATGCAATGCTGATGGGGAACCAGAGATGGAAAGAATGAACCAACTTTGAGGACAGCAATCATGGGCTCAAGTTGTAGCTTAAGAAAGGTTGAGAGTTTCTGTTGAGAAGTGTCCTGAAGCAAGAGCTCCGGTGGGAATTGGGTACTTTTGGACTGGAATATTTGCTTCAGGCTGTGATGAACCACCCCTTGTGGGAAATGCAGGGCTTCATGTGCTTAAAGACAGAGGGCTGGTGCAGATGCTGTCTTCAGACTGCTTGCAGGTCTCTGGTGTGGTCAGAGTTCATGGATGGTCAAGTCATATAAAGAGTTATCTGCTCCCTGTGTTTGGGTCAATGTCTGCTTGCCCTTATGTCTTTAGGCTAATAGCAGAGCCTGTAGAATCTGGAAGAGGCGATACTCACGAGGCTCAGAGCTCTTCAAGGGGTTTCTCTCACTCTTGCTCCACGTGTTATAATTAAGTATCCCAGTTAGATTGTTCCAGGTCTTCTTCCCTCCTCCCCTCTCTCCACCCCTCCTCTTCTCCTTCCTTCCTTCCACCTGTCAGTTTACTCACTAAATCATTTGTTCATATAGCAAACATTGATAGAACCTCTCTTGTGGCTTCATAGCAGCCCCATCTGCTGGGATGGGACACACCAATAAGCACTTGGAGTTCAGTGTTAGAGTCCAAATCATGCCCAGCTGTCAGAGGGGTCCTGACCACTGGCAGTCAGGGGTAAGGAGATATCCCTGGAAGAAATGAGCTTGAGCTGAGCCTTGAGGGATACAAGAAACCTTTGATGGGAGCAAAAGACATGGTGAGACCAGCAGTGAAAGCGAGTGGTTGGGGAAGAGGGCAGCCAAGGGAAGTTGTACAGATGTTGGGAAGGAAAGTAACCCTGCCCGGACCCTGGCTATGTGTGGAGCCAGGAGGGGAGATGAGTCACATATGAAAGACAATTGCTAACATTTATTGAGCACCTGCTGTTTTCTAGCACTGTTCTAACGGCTTTATATGTTTTGACTTAGTTAATCATTACAGCAGTCCTATGTGGTGGGTATTAATATGATGCCTGTGTTACAGATTCACAGGGAGATCAAGTGTCTTGCCCAAAAGCACACAGCTAGAGAGTGGGGAGGCCAGGATTCAACTCAGACAGCTGGACTCCAGAGCCTGCATGTTAGTTGCTATGCCAAGCCACTGTTCTGACAGCTCCAGTCTTGCCTTGACCAGTGACAAGGTGACTCTGTCCTACCGATTGGTTTACAGCAGATGTCACTGTGAGTGTGGAGATGGTTTTCTTATATCAGGCTTTCCCTCCTTAGACCAAGGGGAATGGAGCTATTTTGATATCAGAATGGCAGTGCTGAAGGTAGGGACCTTCTCTCTTTATTCATCAATGTGTATCAGTACCAAGCACAGAGCCTGGTACATGCTAAGGACTCAGTAAATATTGAATATTTATGGAATAAACCATAAGTAAATTCATTGATTTTTATTTCTTCATCTTATGAGAAAGTGAACTCAGACATCTTCAGGGTTACGCTTAATTTCTCATTTGAGATGTCAGTTAACACCAGTGCATTTCACTAAGAGTTTGCTTGTCACATATATATTCAGAAATCTGAAATATTCAATCCCGAGTCATAATGTAGAGAAATTAATTTCTTCTAAAATTATGAATCAGTGAATTATGTGTGTGTGGGGGGTGTCCACTGTATCAGATCTCATGTATGCATTCTTTACATCACAAGTTTTCCCAACTTTCTGATCATCTTGCAGTTAAAATACACTGAAAAGAGTGTCTTGCATGTCTGTGATTTCCATAAAATCTACACTGTTTCTTTTGAAGATGATCAAAAGTTGACTGTGTTGGACTTTTTGGTTACAAGGAGTTCCAGGGATGGAATTTGCCCAGTGACATTAATGCATTGATTGCTTTCTATATACTTCGGTGTCACAAAGAAAGTTGTTCTTTCCTTTAAAAGAAGAAAAGAGCACACTAGAAATAGAGAAGTGTGTCTTCTGTTTGGTCAGCAAGGAGAGGCCTTATGTGGTGTGTCCATCAACACTGATAAGCTGTGACACCAGGAGGCTCAGAGGACCTCCAGCTGTTCCGACTACGCTGGATCCTGGAGCGCCATGATCCCTGTCAGGAAGGAAGGGGAGTGCTGGGAACACCAATTATCTACTCAAATGGAGCTTTATGCATTATTTGGGAAGCCATATATTTTGAACTTCTGGAGGCCTTCATTCATTTTCTGGGTTTCTTCAAGGGCATGTGTTTTCATGATCTTAGCAGGTGCAGCTTCTCCATAAAGCCTCCCTCAAAAAGAGGCAAAGTTTAAGAAAACCAGTCAAAACTAAGGCAAGATCATTGTTTTCTAAGAAAGAAACATTTTTTTCTTTGATTTCTTAAGTGTATTTGTGGTTTCAATAGTATTCGATGTATTTTATTCCATTGCAAAGACTATTAAGATTATAACTGCCAAGATTTATGTGCTTCACAATTTACAAATCTACAGATGTCCATAATACGATTTATATTTGCTCATTTGGTTCTCATCAGCCCTTGCTGAAATGAGGAGAGTTATCATGACCCAATTTTTACAGATAAGGAGACTGAAGTTCAAGGGGACACCTCATGAAAGATAAAGTAGCCAGAACTTGAGCCCAGTTCAGACTCTAAAACCTCCCTCTCCCGTTCATTCTGTATATAAATCAAGGGAAGTAGGAAATTTGAGATTGAGTATCCACCCAGGCAAGGCGATTTCGTACACACAATCTCATTTACAACCTGCAGGAAACTATTATCGAAGATGAAGAAATTAAGGTTCAAAGAAGGCCCACAACTTAGATGCCTAGCAAATGGCTGAGCCCTATTAGTGAGAAATAAGCCACTCTGGGAAGAGAGGTGTTGTCTGTCAGGTGACTGAAATTTCTGGAGGGTGCAAAACTGGGCAGAACAGCTCACAAAAGCCACCTTACTTGTAAAAGGAGAGTTTGATAGGCTTTTTTTGCAATTCTGAGGAATATTTTCTTCTCCTTCCCAGCAAATCTCTATCAGGTACGTTGGACCTGCCACCTGCAGACAGACTTTAGAACGATGCAAACCCCCCTCTGCAAGGGGGCTGATTCTGGCGGAGCAGATGTCCATTAAGCAGAGTGGTGGCTTTATTTACCTGAAGGAATTCCAGATCTTTCCTGAGGCCTTTCTCTCCAGGGAAATGAGCTCTGTCCTCAAAATCTATAGAAAACCCGAGTTTGAATGAAGATTTATGACAGGCAACATGGGCGGAAGACAGCTATCTGCTGGGCTATCTAGAAGCTCATCTTTGTGTCATTAGAGAAACACACTCTCTCAACAGGATACAGTCTGGTTATCACAGAATCTCCTCAAGTTTCACTCCATTCTGCTTACAAATGCACCCCCCATAAAGAGATACATTTCATGAAGACAGCCTTTTAAGAGGCCGTTTATCCCAGCTGTTGTCGTCTATCTTAAACACCTACCTTTACACCCTCGTGTGGAGCTTACATGTCGATAAGGAAGGTGGAAAAGGGAACTTTAGAAATCTCGGGGAAGGAAAACCGCCCTGGCTGCCAGTGGGAATGGGAGTCAGAAACAGAGGCCAGGAAGCACTGCTTGGGGCTTGGGCTGACCCCGAACACCAGGCTGTAAATGCATTTCCAGGCACATAAACACAAGGCTGCTCTACCTGCTGCTCTGGCCTTTCCTTGTCAGAACCGGTAACAAAGCAGCAGTGACAGATACAGGTAGAACAGGAGAACCAGACCAAAGGTTTTGGCCTGCCCATGGGCTGTCTTTTCTGGCACTGTGAATTCTCAGGGCCTGATGTCACCATGCACATGTAGACCTGGATGCCCTCCCCGCTGGCCCCAGATTTGATGGCAAATACCCCAAGAGCTTTCTCTCTTCCTGGTCTAGAGTCTGAGGCACATGGGGGCCACTGAGATAAGTCTGGAGGACTTTCAAGGTGCAGAGGGAGGGGGAAATGGGAGGGGTGGTCCCAGAGCCCTGCCAGGGTCTGGAGCAGCCTGTTTTAGCTTATGGGATGGGAGCAGGCCAGGGGCGGCAGGGGCGGGGGCGGGGGGTCCTCCTTTGTTGGAGAGGAAATGAACTCCTGACTCCATCCGGCCCAGTCCTACTAGACAGGACTGCTGAGTTTGAAGTCAAGACTGGCGGGTTTCAGGAAGCTGGTGCGTCAGGTTCCCATTAGCTCAGGCAGGGACATGACTCACACCGGCCATGGTTACAATTAAGCCTCCTGCTACTGGTCCTTACCCGGAGGTGAGGCCCTTGCCTTCCTCACCCATGTGACTTCGTGTTGCTCTGGTTTCCTTATGGCTTGATTTCCTGCAGATTCCCGTTATTTCATGTCTAATCTTCTGAGACCAGTTATTAGACCACACAAATTGTCTCCAGCATGCAGACCCTGTGCAGACTCCTGAAGTGCCCAGCAGAGATGCTATGACTCGCTGAAATGTGAGAGTTACTTCCTATGTAAATAGGTTACCGAAAATCAGAGTTATAAATATTGAGGGAAAATAAACTTATTATACATGCATACCCTGAAGCATACTCAATTATTTTCTTCCTGTTTTTTTTAAAGAGTAGTTTGGAACAATTATCTCCATCTTCAGTGATGAGGGAGATATGACATGAACAAATGACTGTAATATGAAGTGGAACACGAAAAAGGTATAGTTACAATTTATCCAAGGAAGAAAAATACTTCTGTATATAGAAGAGGCCAGGTCACAGGAAGTGCCATTTGAGCTGAACCTGAGAAAAAAGGTAGGATTTGGATACATGGAAGTTGGTGGGAGGGAGGAAAGGGCACCAAGGGAGAGGAAACTCCTAGATGCTATGGGAAACGAATCAGGGTATATGACAAATCTTGCCTTCAAGAGCCTTTCACCTCAGTTGAAACAATAAAACAAACAGAGGTGGGAAAGGATTTGGAAGACAATATAAGACACGACCTGATTAAATTAGTTCAGATACAGGTAACACTCACTGTGGTATGTGAGTCCCTGATGCTGCCTTTCCTCCTCAGGTCAGTTGTCTGATGCCCATGACTTTGTCCTGCAGCCACCCCACTCCATCCTTCTGACCTCCAGCCTTCTTCACCCCTGCATCTCAGCCTGTGTTCTGCTGTTGGGGACTGCTGGGCTGCCCTTTCTCTTGTCCTCGGTGTCTCTTCATTTCCCATGGCATCTGTCTCGAGACTTCACAGCTTCCCTCAGGGCTCCCTTCCCACCCCCTCCCCTTGCTTTGTATTTCACAGAGAAACCAAAGTACCTAATAAAAGAAATAGAAGCAAACAAAATACAAGCAGAGACGTTGAAATAAAGAACAATCTGACCATAATCAGAGAGGAGGAGGGAGGAGAATAATAGCAGATAATGGGGGGGGCATCAAGGGACATGTATGAAGGACACATGTACAAAGCCAAACAGGGTGGGTTCGAGGGTGGGAGGTGTTGATGGGTGGGGAGGGGGAGTGTAGTGGGGTGAAAATGGAGACAATTGTACTCGAACAACAATTAAAAAAAGAGATAGAAGGGAAGAGAAGGAAAAGAAAGGAAAGAATGAAGGAAAGAAGAGAGAAAGGGAGGGAAAGAGGAAGGAAGGAAGGAAGGAAGGAAGGAAGGAAGGAAGGAAGGAAGGAAGGAAGGAAGGAAGGAAGGAAGGAAACACACCAAGCCAGGGATCACCCTCTTGCACCCCTTCTCCCAACCCCTCCCTGTAGCCCTTCTTTGAGGTCACCTCAGAGGAAACCATGTCCTCTATTTCTTCTTCAGGCTGTCCGCACCACCCTCAACTCCCCCACTGCATGTGCATTTTATCTTGGGCTTCTGTGCTCCTTCCAGAACTTTCCTTACCAACCACCTTCTTCCCTATCTTCACTGTTCCCATCTCCCTTTCACCCACAGTTTGTAATCTTCCCTGTCCTCAAAAATAAAAACTTCCTTCACCCTCTGTCCTTGTCAAGTGGCTGCCTGGCTGTGTCCTTGCCATCCACCTGGATATCTCAGAAGAAGATCTTTGCTCCCTCACTCTTTACACACCTGGCTTCCAGCATGCTGCACTGCTCTGCAACCAGGGAAGGAGACTGTGAGCACGCACCTGGCTCTGCTATCTGTCACCTTTTAGGGCCTCAGCTTCCTCACCAGTGAAATAGGGACAATAATACTTTCGCTTGTAAATAAATACAATAATGCAATAATGTTACAATGATAATTTGATTACAGAGCCTGGTAAGAATAATATATCAGGGGGACGAAGGAAGTGACCTCAAAGTAGGAAAAAGATGACTTGTGCTGGGCTCTCTCTCTAGAATGCTCTTGGCTCCATCTGATGCCCAGGAAGTCCTTGGGAATCATTCTAGTCCCAGCTTGCCACCTATGTCTTCCTGCAACTTTTCCCTGACTGTCCACTCTGATAATGGCAATGTCTTCTTTGTCCTTGATGCCCAGGACTTCTACCTCAGAGCTTGTCAAATGTTCCCAGCCTGCCCTCCTCTGTGGTCATCAGTGGGAGTGATCCAGTTCCTTTCCAAGGCTGCCAGGTCTTACAGGCTGGGGTGTATGGTACTCATTGTATTAGTCTGCTGGGGCTGCCATAAAAAAAGACCACAGATGGGTGGCTTGCACAGAAGAATGTGATTTTCTCACAGTTCTGGCAGCTGGAAGTCTGAGATCAAGGTGCTGGCAGGCTTGGTTTCTCCTGAGGCCTTGCTCCTTGGGTTGCTTATGGTCATCTTCTTGCTGTGTCCTCCCCACACTGTCTTCCCTCTGTACAAGTCAGTGTGCTAATCTCCTGTTACAGAGATACCTGTCACATTAGATTAGGGCCCACCCACATGACCTCATCTTAAATGAAACAACTCTTCAAGAGCCCCACCTCCAAATGCAGTCTCATTCTTAGTTCCTGGGGGTTAGAACTTCAACATATGAATTTTGAGGTGTCACAATTCAGCTTGTGCCCCTTATTTTTGCTACCCCTTAGGACATAACATGGTGCCTGTCACATTTGTGTTATTAATTTATTGAACAACTTGGGAAGAGACCAGGGAAGGGGAAACAAGGCAGGATGTAGAGAGGAACAATCTTTAAAACCAGTTTCTGATAGGATCTATGGGAAATTGGGGAGAAAGCAAGGAAGGCTAGTCATCACCACTAATGTTTTCCTTTCAATAATGTGTCCTCGCACAACAGGATTATTTCATTGGAGTTGGGTTTCATTCTTCTTGCAAAATGATACCCCTGGGAAGGATGACATAATAGACTAAATGAAGCAAGACAGATTCTGCTTTTGTTACTCACTACTGTGAAGCCTCAAGGCCCAACACATAGTAAATATGTATTAGCCATTGTTGGTTTCTTGTCTTCTTCTTCTTCATCATCATCATCATCATCATCATCATCATCATCATCACTGACTCTAAGCTCTGTGAGGACAGAGATACTTCAGATCTCATTCCTTATTGTACTCTCTGGCTTCACAAAGTGCTGAGCAGAAAGTAGAAGCTCAATATGTTTGTTCGATGAAGTTCAATGTTTGTTAAATGAAGATACTTTACTTCTGGGCTCTCATCTCTCATCTCTGAAAAGAAGGAAAATTTACTGAGCACTGACCACATGTAAGGCTCTGTGCACATGTCTGACATGCACTATTTCATGTTCATTCTCACACCATTCATTTGAAGTAAGTACCATTTTTAACTAGTTGAATTTAATCAATTTTTAATCAATTTTAATGAATTCATGTTTCAGATGAGGAAACTGGGGCATGGAGAGTTATGTAGCTGATCCAGTCCCACAGCTAACCAGGGCAGGGCTCAGTGTGTTACACTGCCTTCCTCAAGTGCATAAAGAGGGTGAAAAGCTCCCACAACACAGGCTTGTTGAGAGGATTAAAGGGGCATTTGTAAAGGAGCTCAATAAATAATGGACACCTCCCCCCCTTACTGTGCAGACAAGGTTGTAGGGTTTCTTCAAACTAAAAACTCTCTCAAATCCTCCATTGACCCAAACACCTGCAGCCACCGCCCCATTTTTCTTCTTCCCTACATAGACAAGCTACTCAGTCCTAAAGAGATGTCTCTGCTCCATTTGCTGATTGTGCATTTTGTCTTGAATCCACTCATATCTGACTTCTTCCCTTCTCTTTCTGAAACTGCTCTTAGTGAGGAATCCAAACACATCTTATGAGTGAAATCCAGCAACCTCTTCTCTGTCTCATTTTCCCCAACCTCTTACCATCATTCAGCAGAGCTAATGACTCTCCTTAAAACACTTTTTCTCAAAGCTTCCTGGGTTTTGTTTCACTTTCCTGGATGCTCCTTTTTAGTACCCTTGACAGTTTCCCCAACTCCTTCTCATGTCTACACATTGAAGTATCTCAGGCCTAAACTTGGTCTCTGTTCTCTGGCCAGGAAATCATGTCCAGAGCCATGACTTTAGTGCCATCTGTATGTGGATGGTTCCAAATTTCTGTCTGTAGAGCCCTGGCTTCTTCCTGGAGTTTTGGTTTCATGTATCCAGCTTCCCATATGGCATAGCCACTTGCAATTCTAATGGGCATCTCTAACTTCATTCTGCATTTCCTTCCCTTCCCGCACCCACATTTTTGACATTCTTCCCCACTAACATAATGGCCACTTTAGATATTCAGGATAAAAAATATAAGTCATATTCATTCCTTATTCCCCCTTATCTCACATTCAATTCATCAATAAATCCTGCCGAAAGCTTTACCTCTCGAATATATCTCAAATCCATCTACCTCAAATCTCCCTTTGAAATTAGAATAGAATCAGGGTTTTTGATCTGGCTTACATGGTTCTCCAAGGCCCAGGCTCTGCCCCCCTCTTGGACCTCCAGGGTGGCCACAACACCCCTTTGCTCATGATGCTTCCAGCACACTAAACTCTACATTGTTCTTGAACACAGAAGATGTATTTCTGAATCAGGGCCTTTACAGCTGCTATTATTTCTGCCTGGAATTCTTTCTCCCAGATCTTCACATGGTTGGCTCTTTCTAATCAATCAGGTCTCAGTTAAAATGTCATCTCCTCAGAGAAAATTCCCATGAAAACTGGTTAAAGTAGCTTCCCACCCACAACTCCATGTCCCTCTGCTAGTTAGGGAAGTGTTTGGCTGATAATAAGAATAAACCTAACACAGGCCTAAATGGATAGATCTTTGTTTGTCTCACATATTAAGACATCTGGGGCAGTTGGGTCAAGGCTGTGTCAGTGATGCTATCAAGGACTCAGGCTCTTGCTCACTTTCTACTCTGCTACTGTTAACATCTTGACTTTCTTCCTTGTGATTATCACATTAAGGTCACAGGACAGATGTTGCACCTCTGGGCATTAGGTCTGTGTCCCAGACTAGGAGATGGGAAAGATCAAAGGGTCAAAGCCTTTCCTGTGGTTTCACAGGGAAACCCTTCTCAGAGTATTCTTCCCAGACTCGTGGGTATATGTCATCCTGTGCCCTGAGCAGGAAGAAATGTTGGGAACACAAGCATTTAATTGTTTCAGCATTTACACTGGAGAATGCAAGGGACAGAAGGGATAGGAATGACCCAGGGCAGGTACTTTTAACCATTTTTATGTCATATTGCCCTGTTTAATTTTTTCATAGAATTTATAATGCTCTGAAATGATCTTGTTATTTATCTGTTTTTACACTTAGGTATGCTCTTATTTATGGTAAGCTACCCAAGAATAGTGACCCTCTCTCTTTTGTTTATGAATGTGACTAGAAGAATCCCTAGCACACTTCCAACAACTATTTGTTGATTGTTGAGCAAACAAACAAAATTTAAATAAAATCTGCCTGCATCTACTTATGGGTTTCTACTATACACAGAATTGTGAGCATCCTGTGTGGATTCCTGCATACCATCCAAATGCTGTTCAGTGAGCTGTCCTTCCGATCTGAGGAGTGATAGTGCTCTGCTCACTGCAGGTGTATTGATAGGACTGATGGTATCTTCTGTGAAGTCCACACTCTCTCTCCCAGTTGCTTTTGTAATAGCTCAACTGGCAGACTGTCTGTGGGCTAGAGAGAAGCTAAGTGTCCTCCCATGTTCCACTGAGGGCTATGTTATCTGGATTTGTGATTTAGTTCACTGAACTTCCTGGACACACACCAGCTCTAGAATATTATGTAAAATATGAATGGCTACATACACAGACTTAGTCAGGCTCATGATAAGTTTCAATGCCAACCCAAGTTTCCATTTAAAGAAGGGATTTCACAGTGGCTCTCAAGCTCAGGGTTGACTATGGTCACCGCTGGAATCCAGGTGTGCCTGGTAATGTCTGGCGGGCTAACAGAGCAGTCTGTTTCACAAAGGTCACTGAATAGCCTCATGGGTCTCCCTCGCCCTAATGGAGAGTTGAGCTAATAAATTTATCCTGATTCCAATGTCTCACTGATCCTCAGAGAGAAGAAATTCTGAATGCTGCCCCTTGTCTCCAGACCAGCTCCTCATGCACTCAGTTCTCAGTCCAAGGGAAATAAGGAGCTGTAAATAAATATGGGAAGGAGGATTTTCACTACAAATCTCCAAGTATAAAGCACAGAACCATGCTGCTTCAGTGCCTGTGGAAAAGAGGTTACCCAGGGGAGGAAGAGGTTCTCTTCTCCCTTCATGGCTCACAGCTACACATTGATGCACAGAGGGTGGCCAGGAGCACAGCTCGCTTCAGCTCCTCTAGGTCTCCAGTGTCACTGCATTACAGCAATTTGTTCCCAAACACAGTAAGGGCATGTCCAGGAACTCTCAGCAATGAGCAGGAGTGACCTGGTGGGCAGGCGTGGGATATCCTTGTCATTATTTTTAATAGAAACTCATATTTGACATGAGTGCAGCCCCCACTTCAGCCTAATGAAGCCAGGGGAAATGGGCTGCATACATTTACTGAACAAGTATTTACTGCCAGGCCTTGTACTAGATATTGAAGATCAAGCAAAGGAATGAAGTCTACTCTCGTAGAGCACATTGCATTGTAGAGGGAGAGAGGATGAACTGACCTCAGCTATGACATTGACCCAAGAGCTAAAGTTGGATATAAAAAGAATTAATTTATAATATTGAACTGAGACATAAAATAGAAGAAGTTTAGGGACAATTCCTCTTAGGAGAAAGACACCAACCATTCTCCATGACCAGAAGCCAAATCAGACCTCCTGAGGCCACCCTTTTTGTCCCCTCCCTGTGTACTAGAGTGGGCACATGTTGGAGTGGGCCCTTCCCTGGGGAGCCTAGGCCTTAAAGGCTTCCCTTTATATGATTCAAGAGCCCTGTTGCCTTCATCACCCAAAGTGACCTAAGCTGTACATGGCCTGTCTGAGATTTACCAGTGCCTGTCCCCTGTGACTGGGCTGTGAGCACCCACACCCCAGGCTCTGTGGAACCTCATGCAATGGAGAGTTCATGGCAGATAAGGGAAATATGAGTATTTGCTGACTGTCTGACAGAGTGAATGAGTGAAGTGGAGTCACATTGCAACAGGTGAGGGTTAGGTAAGACTTCATGTCAGGCTCAAGAAATTCTGAAGCAGCTGTGAGGGGGAAGTGGTGGTGTGCACCGTGTCAGCCTTCAGCTTAGAGGGGATTAACCCACTGGCTGCATCCAAGTCCCCACGAGTGGGTCTGTTGTGGCCACTGTCAGTCTGCCTCACCAGCTGGAGGGCCTTTGCAGATATACAGGCGTTTAAAAGCCTAAAAATAATGGGGGTGCCAAGATGCATACAACTCTTGATGACTCTTAGGCCAATCCTAAAACATGCTACCTTTTGCTACCGTGACCAGAAAAAGTGTGTGTGTGTGTGTGTGTGTAACCAGTTTAAGCTCTGCAACATGTTAGGGGAAAATAAAGTCCTCCCTCCAACCCCTCTCTTAGCCCATTTTTTTAGTCACATAACCTGAATCAAGAGACGTTAACTGGACTGCCATTCTCTTGGGTTTTACAGAGGCAACGCTTGGCCTCAGGCTTGTAGGACTGGAGTCCTGCTAACCAGAAAACATGCTATTGTCAGTATGTTATTAGGCAGTGCTGAGACAAATGAGCATTTTTAGTGTTAGATGTTAGTGTTATTAAGTAAGAGATGCCCTGAGGCCCATGAGTGAGGAAATAGGAGGTCTGGGTCCCTTGTTGTTGCAGAAGCATAAACTTGAGGGGAGGATTCATCTCACGATGGCTCTGGGATCTGGGCAGGCACAAGATCCTTTTATTCACTGACATCTATGCGGTGCCAACAAGGGCCTGAAGTGTTGTGGGTACTTTGAAAAGGAGTGTGGGACAAACAGATGACAAGGGACATGTTGGAGTGGGCCCTTCCCTGGGGGGCCTAGGCCTTGAAGGCTTGCTTCCCTTTATATGATTCAAGGGCAGTTGAGAGAGCCAGAAAGTCCACTCCGTGCTCTAACACTGGATCTCTTTGGAGGTGGCCCCAGCTCCTTAGAAGCAAACTTTGTGTGCGGCACAAGGCCATGTGGTAGTCAGGGCCTGATGGGAGTGGGGGTGGGAAAGGGGGCTCCTTGTGGATGCTGGCGTGGAGTCCCCTGGGCACCTCCAACTACAGGCACAGATGACAGACTGGAGACTCAGCCCTCTGACAACACTTGGGTTATAAGAATTGACGAGGCCTTGGAGAAATCCCAAAGACATCTGCTTTTGGTTGTATGGTTGTTTGGCTGATTTTTACTTCTGGCCAGTGGTGTCTTTAGGCCCCATTCATCTACTGTCTTAAATATATAACAAATCCTGGAATTTCTCTGATAGCATTTCCAATCCCGCAGGCATTGCCCTCCCCTCTAAAATGCTGGCTATGCTTTCAGAAAATTAGACTTTATTGAAAACCTTAACATGTTTAGCTCTTTCTGGTGGTGAAGATCTGATGTTTGCAACATATGTAGGAGATTGGCTGAGATTTATGTATACACTAGTCTCCTCTTATCTGTGGGGGACACATTCCAAGACCTTACGGATGCCTGAAGCTGTGCATAGTACCTAACCCTGTGTTTACTATGTTTTTTCCTATATACATGTCTATGATAAAGTTTAATGTATGAATTAGGCGCAGTAAGAGATTAACAACAATAAATAACAATGAAATGGAGCAATTACAGCCACACACTGTGATAAAGTTATGTGAATGTGGCATTATGAAGTCACATAAGGGTGACTTGAGCACAAGCACTGGGATACCAAGACAGCGGGTCCGATAAAAAAGATGTTGCTTAGGGACCAGCGTCAGGGAGCGTCTGCACTGTGGAGATGCTGGCGAAGGGACGAATCATTCCCATCCCAGGCAGAACAGAGTGGGATGGCACAAAATTTCATCAAACTACTCAGAATCACGTGTATTTAAAATTTATGAATTGTGGAGCACACATCCTTAGCCAAGAAGTGTATGGGCCCAAGAAGCTACCCACTGTTTTAGGAGCCTTCTTCTACCGCAAACCCAGGTGCCACCCTAGTGGTGGTAAGGACAATCCTGCCACAAGGTGGAAAACCATGTGAGGACATTTTTCTGCTTCCAAGGTGAGTGAGGGGGTGGGGTTAGGGATGGGGGCCCCGTAAATGCTCCTTACTAAATCAGCTGAGCATCAAGCGCAAAGTACAAATGCCATGTGTGTGAGCCAAGTGTTTGTGACATTTGGGTCTCTTAGTAATTTTAGGTCTGCTGATTCAGACTTTGATGGGCTTTTCACCTCCTAAAACTGTTCCTGCAGTTATTATGCCCCCAGGCAGAGGCAGGAGCATCCTGCAGACATGACCTTACTCGCAGGTTCTTGCCTCTGGGGTGTTTGGAATGCACAGTTAACCAGGAAAGCATATCTAAATCAGAGCTGAAGGAGCAGCGTGGTGTTTGAGTTAGGAACAGAGATGATGAAGTCACACTGTCTGGGTTCAAGTCCCAGCTCTGCTGGAAGCTCTGTGACCTTGTGTCAGTCCCATAGTGCCTGAGTTTCCTCTTCTGCAAAGTGGGGATGATTACAGAGATGCTAACAGAATCTATTCTGCAGGCCTCTTGGCAAGTGAGTTATACATAAAATGCTTAGAAAAGTCCCTGGCACATAAGAAGTGCTCTTAACTTGCTTGGTTGTTGGTTATTTTTAAAGAAATGAATTCTTTTAACTGTTCCATACCTTTTTTCCTTTTATCAGCCCATTGTAAGCCAAATAAGACCCTCAAGTTTTGACTGAGTAGGTCTTTGTGACACAGGCTGTGGAACTTGATATGGCATCAAAAGCCCACCCCAGCTGACCTTAGGGCTGCTCAGCACCAAAGCTGTGGTCTGGAGGCTCCTGGGACCTGGCTCCAGCTCAGCCACAGGTGGCCTATTACCTTGTTTAACTGATTACACCCAATTAAAAGGAAGGTCTTAATTTGCCTCTGTAGCACCTATAATCAGTTAAAATGTTTGACATCACTTCCTCATGCTAAGATCCGCTTCCTCTTTCCCACATAAGAGCAGCAAGGAGACACAGATGTACTGGAATATCTCAGGAATTTTCAAAGTCTTTCTAAGTTTTTACTAAAAGATGGTTTCTCCTTTCCTTTGGCTTTCGACACATTTATAAATCACTAATGTAATAATCTGTTGCAGCTTTGAGCTAAATGCAGACCACCTCTTTTGAAGTCAAAGGAATCATAGAAAATTTTGTAGGGAAATTAAGTAGAAATCATTTATATAGGTTACATTTCCCATTATAACATATACTTAATATAGAAATGTAGAAAATAGAAAAAAGGAAATGGGAAAATAACCACCTATGGTCCCAACCAGAAATATCTACTATAAACATTTTAGTGTATTTTCCTTCAGGCCTATTCTATGTTGAAATTGTGTTTGACCTAATTGTCATGAAAGTGTAAGTACAATTTTGTGTCCTGAATTTTGTTTCACTTAACTTTATAAGTATTTCTCACATTACTGTAAATTATTTGTAAAAATTTACAACAGTTGTATGGTATTTGACTATATTTAATTATTTGTTTTTCTATTATTGAATATTTAATTTAAAATCCTATTAAATATTTTCAATTATCTTTCCCCCTGGTGTTTTTGGGGGTTTATTTGAATTGATTTCAGGCAGTGGAATATGTAGGTCAAAGGGTATAAACATTTTTAAGACTCCTGATTCATAATGTTTAATCCAAAATATCTTTTCCAACTTAACCTTCCCCACAAGAATGGGCAAACTGCATTAGCAGAAGGCAGAGAATCTCATCCTCATGTGGGCCAGAAGATGCTGGTAGAGTTATCTCCTTCCTTCCAGAGTCCTATCCCCAGTCTTTTTTTATTGTTATTGTGATAAAAAAAAAAAAACAATAAAATTTACTATCTTTTAAAAAAAAGATTGTATTTATTTATTTTTAGAGAGGAGGAAAGGAGGGAGAAAGAGAGGGTGAGAAATATGGATGCGAGAAACATCGACTGGTGGTTGCCTCTCCTACATATGCGCTCTGACTGGGGAATAGAACCAGCGACCTTTCGCTTTGCAGAATGACGCACAACCAACTGAGCCACACCAGTCAGGGCTAAAATTGACCATCTTAACCATTTTTAAGTGTTCAGTAGTAGTAAGTATATGCACGTTATTGTGAAATGGGTCTCTAGAACTTTTTCATCTTGCAGTCTGAAAGTCTGTACCCATTAGGACACAATGCCCTTTTCTACCCTTCGGACCTCTGGCAACCCCATCACCTACTTTCTGTTTGTGTGAATTTGAACACTTTCGAATTGAGAAGTGGGATCATATGGTCTTATCTCCTGAGTCCCTTTTGGAAGCAGCATATCCAGAATCCGTTTGCAGCAGGGCAGTCACACAAACAGCCTCTGTGCATGAGAGAGAGGCTGACTAGCGGCCTTTCTGACTTCGATGGCTACCGCTCCCAGCCCTTCCTGCCCCAACTTGTCTTGTTGAAGTTCCATATTCAGATATGTATCTGCTTGAATGCCCACAGTGACTTCTAGCACAGCATGGCCCAAAGCCTGGTGCTTGTTTTCCAACTTGCCCACCCCAGTGAACTCCACCTTCATTCATCCAGGTGTACAAGGTAGAGACCTGAAATTGTCCTAGACTCCTCCTAGTTGCTGATTGCCAAAGTAAGTTTGATCCTATGCTCTGTCATTCCACCTTCTAAGCATCTCTTGAAGCTGCCCATCCTCTCCATCCCACCCTTCCTTTAAGTCCCTCAATGGGTCAGTCCCCAACTTCCTCTTCCTGCCTCTAGCTTGAGTCCCTTCAATTTACCCTGCAAAAAAAAAAAACCCAAAAAACAAACCCACCCAAGTTCTTTTTCTAAAGGACAAACCTGATCTTTCATGGTCTTTAGGATAAAGTCTAAGGTCCTCAACAAGACTTCCATGACCCCACCCCTCCAGCTTATCCATGCCTACTCCTCCAGTTCTATGGGCATCTGTGCTCACCTATCTGCACACACCTCATATTCCATCAAGACGGGCTGTGGGCCGTTTGCACATCCTACTACCTCTTCTCAGAATGTACTTTTCACCCTTCTCTTGACCATTTTTCGTTTCGGTGTCCAATGAATCATCCCTTCTCCAGGAAGACTTTCCCAATTCCCTTGCTGGCTCTGGTGCTCCTTATCTGATGCTCAGAGTCCCCAACACAGACCTTCATTTCTAAGTCATGCCTAATCATTGGTTTACAGACTTATCTGTCTCCTCAACTGGATTTGTAAGCTACTTAAAGGCTGGTTCTGGTTGTCTCCTTCCTCCATCTCCAACCATAGGCCAGTGCCTGGCACATAGGAGATGCTCAGAGTATCCTTGCTGGATGCAGATTGACTGAGTTACCCCTGGTCTTATTCCTCTGCTGCTCTGCCACTCTCCAAGGAAAGGGCAGAATCTTCTCTGCTGCTAAAGCATATATGCAGCGAGTCCTTTAAAAAATTTAGCTTTCAAAAATAAAAAAGCCAGCTTTCCTCTTATTTATAGGAAAGAAGTATGGATAATATTGTCTTCCAAGTGGGGGCTTTCATTGCGAGCATCGAAGTGTTACTAAATCCTGTAACCCATCAAAAGCCAAGAAAGTTAAAAAGCACATTTACTTTTCACTGGGTCATGTATCTTGTCATTTATCTGTGATCTCACATCACCCCTGCCCCTGCACCCCTTCTAAAAGGGGTAGCACTCAAGTGCATAAAACTGAGAAGCTTGCTTGAGTCCACAGACAAGTCACTGACTCAAAAGTCACCACTCACAATACGACATTTGACTTTCTCCTCCTTCCCTGTTGCATGTACTTGTTTTATTTGGAATATGAGAACAGATTCTTTTTTTAATGAACACACTCTAATACTTTCCTGGGAAAGACACACTGAACGAAATTGTGGAAGGAATTTTGTAGAGCTTTTCTTACATTAGAAGTCTAATGAGAATTTCTCCTTTAACCCTGCTTCTTCCACTCTTCGGCGGCATTTGCTCCACAATCGCATTTCTTCCCCTTCCCACTCCCACCCTCCCAAAAGGCAGAGACGGAGGCGCACGGGAGAAGGAGCGAGAAAGAAGCCCCAGGAGCCTGCAGCCTGCCAGGCTCCCCACAGGAAGTGATCTTTTCTGCTGTTGGGCCGGCCACACGCCTCCCAGCCAGCCAGCGGCTCTAACTAATTAGCACACGTGATGAGAATTGGAAACAAAGTCGCCAACAATAGCGTGGGAACCGAGGCTGTACCGCCTTACAGCTCCCCTCCCCCACCCCGGGGAGGGGCCCACGGGTCCGGGGAGCGGGCCTCCCGGTCCTGTCCCTCCAGCGGGTCCTGCCACGCTCTGCCTTCTGGGAGTGTTGTCACACAATGGGGGGAAACGTGGTTAGGGAACCGCAGCTCTTGCCAGGTCGCACGGGAGGTCGGTTACCCTTTGTTGGGCAAGAGGGGGAAGAAAGACAGTCATCAGATATCCTCCTGGCGACAGCTTAGGGACTCGTCCCCTTAGGAGCACACGCCCCGCGTCACGTCTGCAGCGAGCGGCGGCTGAGGAGCCCAGGGGAACGCGCTCAGGGTGTATTCTTTGTGGGACAAGTGGTCCCCGAGCTTTCTGCGAGCGGCTGCTCAGAGGACAGCTAAATGCAGGGACAGCTACATCAGCGACAGCAGGCGAGACAGCGAGAATCAGGAGCTGCACCTCCGTCCGAGCCCTGTTCCCCTTAACCAGCTATAGGAAGCTTCCCTGCGCAGGCGCCCAGAGTCACGTCCAAGGTGATGTCAGCGATGGGCTGATGGAAATTTCCTTCTGACATTTCTCAGTAAGCTACGTTCCATATATGATAACTACTGGGACGTAATTCACATACCGTACAATTTCCCATTTAAAGTGGACGATTCCGTAGTTTTTAGTGTGTTCACAGATAAATGCCACCATGTGCAGGGTCAATTTTAGAAGGTTTTGATCCTCTCAAAACACAGTGCCCTTTAACTTTCACTTCCACCGTAACTCTTCCTCCCTCTCCTACACCCCAGCTCTAAGCAATCACTAATGTATTTTCTGTCTCTGTCTCGTACAGACTCATCTATTCTAGACATTTCATCTCAATGGAATCATATACTGTGTCATCTTTTGTGACTACTTTCTTTCATTTAGCATGTTTTCAAGGTTCATCTGTTGACGGACACTTACAGACATTTCCACCTTTTAGCCATTATGACTAGTGCGGCGGTAAACATTCACACGCACGCTTTTGTGTGACACGTTTTCACTTCTCTTCAGTAAATACCTAGGAGCAGAATTGCTCATTGTGTGCTTGATTTGTGTTTAACTTTTAAGGAAACTGGCAAATTGTTTCCAAACTGGCAATAAGTTCCCAACCAGCGATGCATTTGGTCCTCAGTTTCTGCAGATTCTCGCAGTACTTGGCTGTCTTTATTTTATTTTATTTTTTTTGTCATAGCTACTCTAGTGGGCATGAAATGGCTTCTCAGCTTTTCCAGGGCTAAACTTCGGAAGCCTTTCTTGGTGTAAGAACTAAAACTGGCATAGTGTATTCTAAAAGGGTCATGAATGGTAACTGACTAAATCAGTTGCTAAAACAATAGTTTCCAGGGAAAGCTGACATGCAAAGTAATTACTTACAAACATGTATTTGATATCACAGAGCTGGCCAGGAAAGCTGTAGTTAGTAGCTGACTTCTAAGAAGCCAACTGCAACTTTCCCCTTCCACATCCCATCCTATCCCCAAATCTCAGCTTCTGCTGTCTGTAACAGACAAGTTATTCTCATACCATGTGATTAAAAATGGCCCTGTATATTCAAAACTTCAGCTGGCAGTAAACTGTTACTCTGGTTTGGGTTATCCAAACCCAAAGTTGTTTTCCTGGAGCCAGGGTGTTTGATGAGGTTTCAAGTTTATTTAGATATAAGCATAAATTTTCATTTATAGAAAAATGCTTTTATAATAGCTGTTATAATGTTTCTGTTCACATGACTAGCTGCAGATCACCATAGGGGTGGGTTGCCATGTCACATTACATTTTTTTTTCTCAGACAGTAAGCTGTATTTATAGCAACAAAAGGAGGGTGGGGAATCCCCTCCTAGCTTAAACTAGTTATTTCTCAAATTCAGAAAGGACTGTGATAAACTTCCATTTATTTCAATGTCGTATTTTTCTTAAGCAAAGATATATATTGTATATAATGATTAAAGCAGGAATATATTATAGTTGGAAGAGGTCATATTCAACAAGGTGAGCAGCAAACGTTACAGGTGAGGCATTTATTGCATCCTCACCTTTGCTGGTGTGGCAGTGATTCTCAGTCTTAGCCGAACATTAGAATCACCTGGGGAGTTCGAAAAGCATACTTAAGGCACACACCATCCCAGACAAATTACATGCTTAGTTTTTGTGGGTATTTTGGGGGGTGAAGGAGACTAACTTCAGTATTTTATACCAGATGACTAATAGATTCCAAGTTCAGATTCAAGTTGGTCTAACTGATGTTTCCTAAAGTGTGGTTCAGGGACCAACACCAACATCACCGGGGAATGTAATTGAAATACATGTTCTCAGACCCAACCACACTTACTGAGTCAAGAACTCCAGAAGAGGGGTCAGCAGTCTGTTTTAATAAGTCCCCTGGGTGATATTCATGTGACAACTAATGATGTAGCAAGAAATTCTTCACTTTGGCTCCACAATGGGCTCACCAAGAACTTCAAAAACCTACTGATGTCTGGGTCCCAGTCCCAGAGATTCTGAATTTGTTTTGAGGTATGTGATAAGAATTGGGATTAAAAAGAAAACCCTTAAAATTAATCTAAGAAGTGGCCAAGTTGTGAACAACAGAATCTAAACCAGCAATTCCTAAAGTATGGCCCTGAACAAGCATCAGTCTTTCCAGGGAATTTGTTTGAAATACAATTTTTTTTTTTATCCTCACTGTAGGACATTTTTTTCCCATTGCTACCAGAGAGAGAGAGGAAGGTGGTGAGGGGTGGGGAGGAGAGAAACATCGACAGGAGAGAGAAGCATCAGTCGGATCCCCCAGAATGTGCCCAGGCCTAGGATAGTGGGTGCCTGGATTGGGAACTGAACCACAGCCTGGGTGTGTGCCCTGACCAGAAATCGAACCTGCAAACCGTCAGTTACTGGACGACGCTCCAGTCAACCGAGCCACACTGGCCAGGGCAGAAATACAGATTTCTGAGCCCCCTCTAGATTTACTGAGTCAGACCTTCTACAGGTGGGGCCCACCAACCTGTGTTTTCTGAAGTCCTTCATGTGCTTCTGGTGCTTGCTGAAGTTTAAGAACCAGTGGTGTGAGTGGCATATTCTAGGGTCTCAAGTGTAGGGTCTCAAGAATATATATGTATTTGGGGTATATCACAGTTCAATACAAAACGATGGAGTAAGCCCTAGAGAAATACACTTTCTCTGTTTATGTAGTTAATACATATTATCAAGTCCTATTATTATCTCTGTAATGTTCACCTAGTTTTTAATTATTTTTCTTTTGTAGATTTGAAGGATGGTTTCCTTTATGCTTTTATCTTTCATTTGCTTGTCTATTTGGGGTTCAGAAGCCTGCGCGTTTCATTTGACACAGAGGAAACAATGATTTCTTTTCTTCTCCTTGGAGCCCTCCCCATGGCAAACCTATGTTGAGAGTCCATGTTTTCTCAAGTAGGCAGTGACTTCTTAACACAAATACCAAAACCATCCCAAAATGCAAATAGCTCAATTTAGGAATTTAACATATATCCTGAAGTAATTAGAAAAGTAGAAAGTTCTTATCATTTAAAGATCTTGGCTGACTTCGAAGACACAGAGCTAAATGTTGTGTATCTCATCACGATCTTTTGGTAGACTTGCCACTCCCCCTGTTTTCTCAACTGTCCTTTATTAGACCAAGTTTCTCTATTAACAAAGACAAATGATCTCCTAGAACAGTGGTTCTCAATGTGTGCCCTTGGATTAGTGCAACGGCATCACCTTGCCCTCCAGGTAACTCTGATGGGTGCTAGGAGCTGAGAAGCACAGTTTTAGAGCAAGCAGTCTGGGAGTAATCCTCAACTCACCGCCTGGTTGGGCAGCATTATGTCCATCTAACGACATGCCAAGTATCACTCCATGTTCTTTCAGAATTTCTTCCCCTTTTTTTTCTTTTTCTTTTTATTGTTGTTCATGCACAGTTGTCTTTGTTCATTCCCTGCCTGAAACCATAGGCTCAATCCAGATTCATTCTCAACTAACTCTACGACTTCTTTCTCCGACATGTGTATTCTTTTTGTATCCCCTCAACTGTGCATGATGGGGATACATAATCTCCCCATTCTATTCTGAACCTAACTAGGTTGTCTTATATTGTTTCATTTTCTTTGTCCTCATGACATGGTCATAATTTTTCAATGGACCATTCATCTCCTGCCCCGTGTCCTTATTCTAAAGGTCCTCTTCTCCCCACTATGGCACAGCCCACCACACCCTCTCCCGTTCTCTCTCTGAATTCCATAAATGCCACAAATACAGACAGAAGGAATAAGAGCAGTAAGGTGCCCCTGACTCATTGCATCGAAGCCTCTAATCCTGCATGATTCTTTCTTTACTCGTCATCTATCAACACACTCTCTCTTGCAATTAAGAAATGGGTCCCAGCAACCACGTTCCAGTAAACACACAGAGGAAGCTATATGAGTCCTCCTAGAGAACACCACGGGGCCACGAGGGTTCCTCTCCTGTCAGTCTCGTTACAAAGGAGAATCAGAGAGAAAATGCTGACAAACATGACACTGTGATGTGCTCTTGTTCAGTCTTCTTGTCCACACAGTGCAGTGCTGTGGGCCTAAGAGCGTCCAATTCCACAACTCAAGGAGGAAGAATATTTATAGTATTTATAGTATATTATGAATACCTAGTAAATAGTAGTACATTTATACTATTTACAGTACAGTATTTATATCTATAATATTGGGCTTTGTGTGGAAAACTCATTCCTAACTGTAGAGCGAAATCTGTATGTGTGTGCATGTGTGTACTTTGAGGGGATCTAAGTTCACAATGATAAAATTCAAATAATTGTTCATGAAACTTCTCTTTTTAAACATTTCTGTTAAGATTTGAGAGCTTGTATGCTCCAGAGAGAGGGCAAGCAACCTGCCAGGCACTTGGGAGTCTGCTTGTAGAGGGAGGGCCACAGTTGCAAGATGAGGAAGGAGAGCCTAGTGAAGTGAGCTTTGGGGGTTGAGTGTGACGGTTGCGTGGAGGAGAGTCCTGGGTTCGTTTCTTATGGCCAGTGAAAGAGCCAGAGAGCCAGCTCTGCAGTGGGAACCTTCAGTAAAGATCAACTCCCTCTTTATCTCATTGTCATTTGGTGAACAGCTCAAAAAAGAGAGGGACAGGAGGAAGAATCCAGACTGAAACTCCACACTCCTGTTAAATCATGATACTAGGCAGACACACCAGGTCCTTTGCCATTTATTTGGAAAGAAACTTGTCCTACTTCATTAACCTGTACTTGATAAGAGATTTGAAAAATAAAAGTTATTGAAAAATAGAAACATATCTTTGGTGCTGTCAAAATGGGGCCTTTTAAGTGGAAAAAAATTATAAAAATCTTTTGTTTAGTTCTTTAAATTACTGACAAGTAAAATCTATTTTAAAAGCTGTGAAATTGAACATTTCTATAACAGAAATGCCTACTTACAAAAATACATGAACATTCTATAAGTTTTGAAATAGGAATTGTCTTAGTCAACTGCCTGAACAAAATACCATAGACTGGGTACTTAAACAACACAGATTTATTTTTTTCACAGTTCTGAGGCTAGAAGTCTGAGATCAGGATCCCAGCATGATAAAAGCCTGGTGAGAGCTTTCTTCCTGGCTTTCAGAAGGCTGCCTTTTCACTGTGTCCTCACCTGGCAGAGGGGGCAGAGGGGGTACACTCTGGTGTGTCTTATAAGGGCATTAATTCCATCATGAGGAATCCACCCCCTTCTAAACCTAAAGGCCCCATTTCCAAATACCACCATACAGGGATTAGGGCTTCAACATATGAATTTTGAAGGAACAATCCAGTCTATAGCAGGAATGATATCCAAACACCTGTCACTCCTTTCTTCATCTTGTAACTGGAATGTTGCCTGGCCCCACTAGCCCTTGAGCACAAACAATGCCATGTTAAGGCCTAGATTACAGTGACTCCAATCCCTTCCTCCCTGCTTTTGGGAGTTTGGCCCCTCTCTAAGTTCAGCCCTGCTTGGCCAGTGCCTCATTGATGTTTAAGACCAAGGTCACAACCACCAGGCCTCCTTAAAATTGCTGCCTTGCCAAGCGCCACCCCCCCCCCAACCATCTCCCCCTATGCATTTTCCTGTACCTCAGAACACCCTTTGCTGGTAAGTATGTATGCAGGGGTGGGGTGTGCTTTGCATAATGACTCACCTCTGCAGCATGTTACTCCTCAGCAATTTATGGTCTTGTATGCCCTGAGATCTCCAAGAGTTTCCCCAGTGTATTTAAAAACAGATACTTTTGTGTGCAGAGGATCTTGAAAGAGTAATGTTCTGTGAAATGCACTTTGGCATTTTAAATATTCTTTGTCCCATATGGAAGGAATTTACTTTTAGGAGCAAAACAACCTACAGAGAACCTCCAGGAGCAGCCTCTTAGGTGGCTCAGCCAAGCTCAGGATGAAGCAGCCCATGTTATTATAGCATCGTAGTAACTCATAAGCATCAGATGCTTTGTCTCATTTCACCTTTCAAAAAAATAAAATAAATGCTAAGGGATTATTTTTAGTTTACAGATGAGGAAACTGAGGCCGAGAGAAGAGAGGTCATAGGCTCCAGTGACACAGCTAGGAAAGACTGACAAACCCAAACAGGAGACCTGGAATCCTCTTCTACTGCCACCTCAAACATCAGCCTGTTAGAGTTCCAATTAAACAGTTCCTCCATCCAGGGCAAACATCCAGGCATGTGCCCTCTGACCTCCATTAGGAGTGTGGGTGTGGCAGGGTACTTCTGCATGGCATGGCATGACAGGTCACAAGGCAACCTGACATTTGAAACAGCATCTAGAGAAAGCAGCAAGCATGAGAGGAAAACTGGCACTTAGTCAAAATTCTGGTGTGACAGTTTTGGGTGACTCTGTCTTGTGGCTTCTGACTTGGTGTGTTCCCATAAGAGTGTCATTTCTAAACTCTACGTACACTACTTATTAATACACATATTTACAGCACAGCTTGCTCAGGGGATGGTCCTTAATAAAAGACTTAAAAAGCATAACTTTCATTAATAATGAATAGCAGATGTTTATGTTCTAGCTCCAATCAAAATAATCTTGTGCATCTAACAAGAAGCACAGGTTTTTTTTCTCATCATCTAAAAGAATATTACTTTCTAGAGACAGTTTTTAATACATCTAATTACTAGATAATGATTTAGTCATCCTTTGAACTCATTAGATGCGAAACACAGTACCAGAAGAAAACCAAGGGGTAACTCAGACTCAGTTTATTTACTCACTGGTAAATCAGGTGTATTAATAGCTAATAATAACAGCTGCTGTATATAAAGTATTTACTAATGGCCAAGCACCTTGTAAATGCTTTACATAATTGATCTTATTTAATCTGTGACATTGGAAAGTACTTTGTTGGACGGATGAATAAGAGTCAGAATTGAGAGGCAGGAGAAGTGGAAAATTTTAATGTAGACCTTGTTTTTCACAGAAAAGTAATATTGAATGTGGGAGAACTATTCTGTTTAGGTGCAAAAAAGTTCAGCGTGGAGTCAGGAATCCTCATCCTCACTTTGTCTTTCCTCTGACCCACCCACCTGCACTTGTCTGTGCAAGACAGCAGAAATGGGCCAGAGCAGAAAAGGCTGTCTCACTGCGAATCCAGAGGCTGGGAACATTTACAGAACCTCAGAGGGGTAGTGGACACACTGATTTCTGGGGCAGGATGTCCTGTCACTTTGGGGAAGAAACTGAATGTCAGAGGGACTTCTGAAAAGCTGATGGAAGTGGGTGGATGGTTCCATCAGGTTGAGGAGGGAAGAGGCAGGTGGCAGTTATATGCTTGACGGAAGACTGTTTGAAAGGAGCATGGGAGGCTGAACTTCAAGTTCTGTGATGATAGCAACCCCCAGAGAGCTGTTATTGTGAGCAGCAGCAGGGAAGGCAGGCAGCAAGACTGATCTAGGCTGGACAACTGACAAGAGGCACTAAGTGGAGTATCAGGGAGCCAGGGTGTCTGGTGTGCAGGCAGGAACAAATCCCAGATGGCAGGTGGAGGGGCCCAACCTAGCCAGGGAAGCAGAGGAAGGGCTGAGGGGCTGGAGATGAAGGTGAAGTGGAATGAGGTTCAGTGGGAGCCAGGAGGTGGCCTAACATATGTAGGGGGGAGGGGCTGAGAAAAATAAAAGAACGTACGGACATACGTATGAGGCACAGGGTATTCAGCGTCCAAACGTGTTAGGATGGCACTGAGATCAATAATTAAGGAAGGATGGAAACAGAGAAGCTATTTGCAGAGGTGAGAACTTTTGCATCATCCTCAACAATAGTTATCAAGCCTTCCTCCTTGATAGAGTGCAAGGTCGGCAGCCATAACAGCAGTCCTCAGAGGAAAACATTGCTTTGCTCAGCTTTAAGGGACAAACTGGATTTCCAGATTCAAATAAACTATCCTGGCTGCTTCTCCAAACCCTCGGATCAGGACTCAGTCCGAGATCTACTACCGTCTTAAAAAAAATCACAAAAAAAAAACAGTCTTCTTGGGGACTTCAAGTAGCACTCAGTACTCGCCAGGCCACCACCGAGGCCGGATGTGTGTGGGTGCACGTGTGTGTCTCCGGGTCGGAAACGTGCAATTCCATTCAAGGCGACCTTATACGCAATACTCAGCCCGCCACCCTGTCGCCCGCTGAGAGGATCTGACTGCCAACACCTGAGAAAAATTATATAAAAATACTTAATGAATATCCCCAGGGGCTTTTCCCCCTGCTCCCTCCCCCCGTCAGTCGAGAAAACAAGGGCTCCACTTCCCCGTAAATTGGATGCACAGGCCAATTCATTCCGTCCCAGAGGCTGGGAAGCCCCAGTGGAAGCGAGACCGGCTGCAACTGGGGACATGGCCCCAGAAACTGAAAAGTACATTCGCCGACACCACGTCCTGCCACACCAAGCTCCACTGTGGATGGCGCCCAGCACCCTCCGAGGAGCGGCCGGCGCACTGGCCAGCCGGGTGCACCGACTGCAGCCCGGCCAGAGCGCGCCCGCCTCCCGCCGCGGGGCACCGGCGGTCCTGCAGTCAGGTTTCACCGCGGTGCAGGGTGGTGGCTTCCGAGGCCGCCCGGCGCCCGGACTCCGATTACAGGTTCACACGGGGGGCGGGCGGCCCAGTTCCAGCCGGCGCGCCCTCGCTCGGCCCCGCGGCCCCGCCTGCCCATTCTTCTCCATTCATGCGGACGCCTAGCGCCGCCGCCGCCGCCGCCGCCAGCGCGGCCGCCGTCGCCGCCGCCAGCCGCCCGATTGGCTGGCGGCCGCGGCGCCGGCACTTTCCCACGGCCTGCGGCGCGTGCGGCTCACCGGCGGCGCTGCAGGCGCGGCCCTGGCGAGCGGTCAGGCCAATCGGGGCGCGCGGGCGGGGCGGGACCGCGGCAGCCGGCGCGCTGGTGTTCCCGCCCGGCTTGCCTCGGCCGCTTCCCCTTCTCTCCCCTCCCCTCCCCCGCGGCGGCCAGCGGAGCCCCCACGGAGCCGACGCACTGCCGCCTGGCAGGGTCTGGCGCAGGGGGCGGGCTTGGGGTTAGCCCTGGCCCTCAGCCTCGCCCGCGCCCCTCCCCTGAGCGACTGCCAATCAGCGGAGCGAGGAATGGGATTGGCGCAGGGGAAGCTGTTGCCCAGGAGCCCCCGTCCCTCCCCCCGCCCCCTGCACTCTCCTTCCCTCCCCAGGGCCCTGGGAAGGGGCGCAGCGTGGGAAAGGGATGGTTGAGTTTTAACCGTAGGCAGAGCGTGAGCCGAATCAGTGTGTGCAGAACGCAAGCAGCCGAGCGCGAAGAGTCGCGGCTGCTGTTAACTCTTCCCTGCCTGCCGCGCCGACCCTCCCCGGAGCCCCAGCGCAGCCAGCATGAAGCGAGCCCACCCCGAGTACAGCTCCTCTGACAGCGAGCTGGACGAGACCATCGAGGTGGAAAAGGAAAGTGCGGATGAGAATGGGTGAGTTGGCGGCTGCAGAGCGGAGCCGGAGCGGGAGGCGAGCGTGGGCTGGACGCGGTGACAGGGGGCGAGGGCAGGGTGGGCCGGTGCCCTGCGCTGACCTCTGCGCTTCCCGGGCGACCCCCGGCGCTTTCAGGCCCAAGTTGCCAAAACAGTCTGAGTGCGGGGATCGTGGGTACCACCCCTCAAATCACCTACCCTCGCCTAACGGCGATTCCTGTTCTGTTTTTCCCAATTCTTCAGAAACTTGAGTTCGGCCCCAGGTTCCATGTCCCCAACTACATCTTCACAGATCTTGGCCAGGAAAAGACGGAGAGGCGTGAGTCTTTTTACAGTGCTCTTAAAAAAAAAAAAAAAAAATTAACGGAAAGACCTACCTTTCTTCACTTTGGGATTTGCAGCCGTAATGGAAATGCCCTCCTTTGTTTTGCCTGCTTTCTGCAGATCATTGAGAAGCGCCGACGAGACCGGATCAATAATAGTTTGTCTGAGCTGAGGAGGCTGGTACCCAGTGCTTTTGAGAAGCAGGTAATGGAGAGAGTAGGTAGAGCTCCCAGTGTTGCCATCCCCACCTTCTGACTCCTTCCCCTTCATTCATCTGAACCCCATTTGTGTATTAGAAAATAACTGTGTTGCTTGTGCCAGGAGAAGAATTCATATAGATTCCAACACATTTTGCGAAGGCAACTCATTTTGCTTTAGACAGTACTTTCAGGAAGTACAAAGCGCAAATGTGGATATATATTTTAAATGGTTCCCCAAGAGCACATGGTGCTAAATCAGTCTTTTGCGGTTTTCTCCTCCAGGGATCTGCTAAGCTAGAAAAAGCTGAAATCCTACAGATGACCGTGGATCACCTGAAAATGCTGCACACTGCAGGAGGGAAAGGTATATGTCACTAGTCCCCTGCCTGGACCCTGAGTGCTGGGGCAGAGTAAGGCGCTTCGCAGTTGCTGCCTGATTTTTACTGTGTGCTTTGGGGGTTGGAAAGAGACCTGTGACTGCGTCGTTGCCTGTGTGTGCACTTTGAAATGCACAGAGGTTTTTCTCCTATGAATTCATCACCCCAACCCTCTGCACATGGAATTAATGCACCTTCTTTTGTAAAATACCTGTTGTGTGTGAGGTGCCCTAAAACTGTGACAGCACTGATTAAGATCAGGTAGCTTTCACCACATTTTGTGTATTGCTATTTTGAGAAGAAAGTTTTTTTTTTTAAAAAAAATATATATATGGTCTTAATTTTATATACAGTTGTTTTTTAAAATAAGCTTCCACATAACTCTTGAGGAAAGAAACCTGTTGTGGTTAAGCAGAGAAAACTTAGCCGAATGAAGGTGGGGTACCAGGGTCTGTGTGTCTGTCTCCAGCCGGGAAATGCTTTCCTCGGGACCAAGTGCCTAAAAGCTCTATGATGATAACTTACATCTGTGTGTCTAATGAATTTCACTGCTCTGTGGTTTCCCTGCCCTTGATGTATTTTTTGTTGTTGTTGAGGGAAAACATTAAAGGAATGAACATAGTTTCATCTGCTGGTAGGGTGCAATTCTAATTTCTGCTCAGCGGCTTCTAATTTGGGCTTTGAACTTCCATTAGTGAATCCATACGTCTTATGTTGAATGCAAAGATTTTGGTCGACTCCAAAATATTTGGACTTTCAGAAAAGCCTGTGAATGCCGTCTTTTCAGGACATAGGTCTTTGTCAGGAAGGGCTTCCTCTGGGATTGAAGAAAGGCAAGCAGTGAACAGAGCCTAGAGTTTTTTTTCTTTTTTGTTCTCTGCCCCAGGCTACTTTGACGCGCATGCCCTGGCCATGGACTATCGGAGTTTGGGGTTCCGGGAATGCCTGGCAGAAGTCGCCCGCTACCTGAGCATCATCGAAGGACTCGATGCTTCTGACCCGCTTCGAGTCCGACTGGTCTCACATCTTAACAATTACGCCTCCCAGCGGGAAGCTGCGAGTGGAGCGCACTCGGGCCTTGGACACCTTCCCTGGGGGAGCGCCTTCGGACATGCCCCGCACGTGGCGCACCCGCTGCTGCTGCCCCAGAACGGCCACGGGAACACCAGCTCGGCGGCATCGCCCACGGACCCGCACCACCAGGGCCGCTTGGCCGGGGCACATCCTGAGGCGCCTGCCCTGCGAGCGCCCCCTAGCAGCGGCCTTGGACCAGTGCTCCCCGTGGTCACCACCTCCTCCAAATTGTCGCCGCCCCTGCTCTCCTCCGTGGCCTCCTTGTCTACCTTCCCCTTCTCTTTCGGCTCTTTCCACTTACTCTCTCCCAATGCGCTGAGCCCTTCGGCACCCACGCAGGCAGCAAACCTTGGCAAGCCGTATAGACCATGGGGGACGGAGATCGGAGCTTTTTAAAGAACTGATGCTGTAGAATGAGGGAGGGGACAGCTTAAAATACCAGCTGAGCTGGGCTGTTGCCAACATCACCTTAAAGTCGTCAGTAACATAAAGAGGAAAAAGGTACAATTCCAGATAAATTTTGTTGAAAAACTAAAGGTTTGTTGGTTTACCTTTTCTTTTAAAATGTTTTTTTTTAAAACAATGACATGTATTAGCAGTTTTAAAAAACTAGTTGTTACATTTTGCTCCAAACATTAAACGGAAATAGTATAAACCAACACTTGGTGATTCTATCCATCTAAAAATGATTCCATTTTTGTCTCAAAATTTGGGGAATTCTAATATTTAGTGTTTTGGGGCCGTTTTTTCTCTGTATAGTTACATTCTATTTTTAGAATTAATTCTCCACACCACTGTGCTCAACGTTAACATGACTATTTGTTAATATTTTGACAATTAAGATGTTGTATAAATAATATTCTTGGGGGGATATTGAATTTTATATTTCTGAACAAAGCGTTGACAAATCAGATGATCAGCTTTATCCAAGACAGGAGACTAGTTCATTCTCTGTCTCCTACAGCAGGAAAAGTGAATGTACAAACAAACCATCAGGAGCCCTGAGTTCATGTGACCAACTGCTGTCATCTGCCAGGACCAGACTCATGCTTGTGGCTTAGTTAGGAGGAAGCCACTTATATTTTAGGCCCTCTTTTGCAGTTGGCTGGGAGGAGACCGAAGGTAATTGCATAGACTATGCCTGCATCTACCAGCCTCAAACAATGCAATGCATTTTGAATCTCACAGATCTCAAACTCACAAATGTTAACATGGATAAGTGAACAGGGTGGTCAAGTGGCCAGTCAGTCAGATAGTCCAGTGGGACCTGTTAAAAGCATAACATAATTCTTCCCAGAATGACCATATTTTTGTCAATGGAAATTTTTATGTTTGTGTTTTTCTTTTTGGTGCATGGAGATGTGGCTGTTGAGATATTTAAAAGGGCTTTGCTGCCTTCTTTTTGGTTTATTTTATTTCAGTCAGGCTATACAACATCATTTTCCAGGTTTGTTCATTTAGCAGGTGCAGCTAGCTTAAGCACCCTCCATTGAGCTGGGTTTGACCTCTTGTACTGATGTGATGTGACTAAATAAAAAAGAAGTGAACTCTTCTGCTGTATGTCTTGCATACTCTCCCCACCCCACCCGGTGGCTAAGAAAAGATACATTTTCTCTTGTTTTCACTTTTTATTATTAATTTAATAATATCATTATTTGTGAAATTTTAAACTCTGCGAATTTTTGCTATTCAGTAAGATGACTTCACGATAGGGCAGAGCTTTGGCCCGAGTCTCATGAGGGGACATAGCCCTTTAGCTGTTATGTCCAGTGATCTGGCTCTAGATTGGCCATCTGTGGAGCAGATGCCTCAATACCAGGGCGGATTTGCAGGGTGGGAAGGAACTCTGATGAGATCTTATAAAACTGTGTTGATCATCCAGAAGTACTGACTAGGAGCATCTCCTGTGTGTGCTCAGCTCCATGCTGAGAGAGCAGAAAATTGATTTCATTCTTTTTTCTTAAAATGGCAAAATAAGTAAAGCCAAACCCTGCTCTCTCTTAAACCTGGGAATCTGTGGCATGATGAGCAATGGCAGGCTATAATTCAGCACCTGCACAGCTCCAGGAATCTCTCCTTGTCTCCTTTCCAAGGAGTTTGTTTAACCCTTTAGCTGCATTTGATTCCTGAGCTGTGTAGTGAGGAAGCTCACACATATTTCAGTTTAGAAAAAAATGCTGCCCTGGCAGAGGAGGGCCTTTCCATTGCCTTAAAAGTCTTCCTCCTGCGATGAAGGAGTGTCCCCTCCTAGCTCAGGAGTTTGCCTAGATCCTGAGAATGGTGGGGAGGTGAGGGAGAAAACCCACTCTGGCACATGACAAAGTAGAGCCTTCCTTTCTGTTGCCCAGCTACTGAGCACCTCCTCCCCTCTCTCATTAAAAAAATAAAAAAGACAGGAAGGTGGAAAAGACTGGACTTTGACCTTGAGCAGCACTTCTGGGTCCCCATGAAGGGACTAGAGCCTACAGTATTTTTGCAGTTGTGGGTTTCAAAGGCTTGCTCCCACTGGACCTTCCTCTGTGTGGTCCCTCCCTCTGCTGATGCACAACTCTGCTCTGAGGGCTGCCTGAGCCACACAGACATTCTCACTGTCTGTCAGAGTGTGTGATGCAGAGTGTTATGGTAATTTCTGCCAAGTGCCAGTTTAATTTTAGCAACTGCAATTTCAGATGACATTACAGCTTTACCGAACAGCATTGTGCTGAGACTATCTTAGACAATCTTACAGGTATCCAAGTTTAGATGGCTGCTAAGGTGGTAGGAAAGGAGTAAAGCATTTGACATGTTTTCGCTTGTCACATCGATGATCCCTGTATCACCATCTAGTGAGTACTTTTTTTTGAAGGGGGTGTGGAGGGTCATTTTCAAGATTACATAGTTTTCCAAAGAAATATTTTGGTTTCTTTTTTTACTTTTTTCAATTACAGTTTACATTCAATATTATTTTGTATTGGTTTCAGGTGTACAGCACAGTGGAAAGACAATCGTACTTTACAAAGTGTTCCCCCAATATTTCCAGTACCCACCTGGCATTGTACATAATTATTACAATATTATAGACTATATCTTGGTTTCTTTTTAAATGCTTTCAAGGTGACAGGTTTGTAGAAATTATGTGGGTGGAGTTGGAGCTTCTGGGGAAATAGGATGGAATTATAAGCCAGTGGTATATAGAAAAAGGAATGTAGGAAAACTCTCATTTCTGAACTGATGCAGTGAGAAAAAAATTAATGTCAGGGTAATTAGTGCCAGAATACTTTTATGTTCTACATATGTTTATACTACTTCTACCTGTGTAAACAAACATGTTTTAGATGGCCTATAAATTTAACTTATGAGGAAAATAATATCCCTGGTCATGAAGAATCTTTTTTTTAAAGCATATTTTATTGATTATGCTACTACAGTTTTCCCATTTTTTTCTCCCTTTTATCCCCCCCTCTGCCCTGTACCTCCCTGCCCTCCAGGGTTCCCCCCCACCCTTAGTTCATGTCCATGGGTTGTACATATAAGTTGTTTGGCCTCTCTGGTTCCCATACTATTCTTTTTTTT
>VMDR010005567.1:0-50822 GCA_007922815.1 Macrotus californicus
GGTAGGGAACGAGGTGGTGGTCCTGAATGATGTTCCCGTGGGGGGACCTGTCGAGTGGGAGCTGGTGGACACGGAACCTGGCGGTGCGGAGGGAGAGGTGAAGGGAGTGTGTGGTGTGCTGGGCGTGGGCCTAATAGTTTGTGTTTGTTGTGATGTGTGCTCTGTATTCTGGCCTGTTGTTGTCTCCGGGGATTTCGATGGCTCCGTGGGTCGTGTCTCGTGGCTTCCTGTTGTTCCTGTGTGGCGGTCATGCGTGGTGTACTCTGTAGGAACAGCAGTGCCATGTTAGTTTGTTACTCCATTTTTCTGTCATGCTGAGCGTCCTGTCTTGCCTGCCACTCACTGCTGACTTTTGTCATTGTGGCTCATCTTGAGGCCCGTCGCGTGACCCTCTGCATCTGCCGTGGCTCTTGTTTCATCCCTACCACGGTTGGCGTTTGAGTCTGGCTGTTCCCAGAGGCTTACGTGGCACCCTCCTTTCACCCTGCCCAGTATGTGGCAGTGGCCTTTCACCTTCCCTTGTGTCCCTCCCGTGGTGTTCTTTAGGGTTTTGGACATATGTCCCTGACGGCAGACCTGGGCCCTGCACTTCAGAATCAGTGACTGTGGAAGCTTGTGTTCCCTGGGGGTGTGGGCTCACCTGGTGTGGGCATGGCCGTGGTGGATGGGCCTGCAGGTGCTGTGACCGGGAAGAATGACAAGTGAATGTGGATATCGGGTGGGCTCAGGCTCGGGGTTCTTCAGGGTGTCCCCCTCTTTGGGGCTGGAGGCGTCCCTGACTGGTGGTCCAAGGCCAAACTCTTGTATGCAGCCCCACCTAGGTTAGGCTGGGCATCGGGGAATCTGCTGTGTCTCCTCTGAAGGGACCCTGGGGTGGGGTATTCTTACTTTTGGGTGGTCCCGTGGATGTTTCTGATGGTATTGGGGTTGGCCTTGCCGCTGTGGTGCGCACTGTGGACCGGGCTGTGGATCGTGTGGCTGTGCTGAGCGGCAGTCCTGTGGGCTGTGTGGTGGCCTGTGTCACGGTCGGTCCTGTGGCTGTCAACCTGGGTGTGGTGGTGGGGGCCAGCGGGGATGTCGCATGCGTGGTGATGGCGGAGGCTGTACCAGGTGACTCTGCAGAGAACAGGGCCCAGAACATCTCTGGACCATCTACTTTTGCCCTGTTTCCCTGCTGAGCCCGAGCTCCTTGCCCCACCTGTGCCACCAGACCCTGGCCAGCAGAGTGCACTTGACCTCCTTGAAAGGGGCACGTGTCTTCCTCTAGCTGACCCTCATGTCCTCTCAGCTAGTCTAGACTTGGCAGCCTCGGGGGCTTTTCCAGCGACCATGGGCTCATTGGGCCACTGGCTCTTTCTTTTCCTGCCCACAGGTAAAGGGCAGGACCCATATCTTGTCCCCTCATGGTCCCTGGGCAGCTGGACAGGGGTGCTACTGTGTAGGGTGGGGTGGCCTTCTGGAGGGCTGGCATGTGCTCCCTGCACCTGGCACACCCACACACTTCTAGCGAGTGCCAGCAGGGAGGGTCACGTCCTGTGACTAGCTTATCCTCCAACACACCTTCTGTGCCTGTGCATGTGTTGTGGGGAAGTGGGGTGCCCTGTCCCACGCCCCCACGGAGCACGTCTGTGACCCTGCACACATTCTGCCACCGCTGAGTGGGCTGACCTCCAGCAGAGGCTGTCTGTCCTGTTTGGGTGGAGGAGGGGGCTGTTCCCGTGGGTGTGGCTGTGGGTGTAAAGCTGATCGTGGGGGTCCCAGCTGTGGGGGGTGAGCTGGCTGACGGTGCAGTGGAGCTGAGGAGGCCAGTGGTTCTGGGGGTGGCCGTGGTGGGCTTGGCTTCTGTGGAGTGCAGACGGCCCATTGCTGTGCGCATAGCCTTCTGAAGAGCCCCCTGTTTCGCCTGCTGAGCCTCTGAGCCATGCAGCACTCCCTCCCCCCACCTCAGGCAGATGAAGCAGAAGGCACAGGCGTGAGCCTGTGGCCCTCTGAGGCACCGTGTGGTCCCTTCAGCTTTGCTGTGACAGGGGCCGTGCAGTGTGGGGTCACTGCAGGGCGGCTGTTGGTTGACCAGGAGCTAAGCTTTACTTGACCCTCCCCTCTGCTTTCCTGGTCAGCTACAGTAGGGGGCAGCCAGGCCAGCCCGGGTGCACTGCAGCCCTGCCCCACATGCCAGCCTGGGGTGCTGGATCGGAGACAGGCGGGGCCGACGGGTGTCCAGGGAAGAGCCTGAGGAGAGTGCCTGCTTCACCTTGGCACCTAGGGTGTGTGCAATTACCTGGGGTGGGCGTCGGCGGCGGTGGCGGCGTGGTGGGCAGCAGCACTGCAAGAGGACGGGCGGTCAGTGCTATCTCCTTCCCGCTGCCCGCCTGGCCCAGCCCTCCAGTCGAACCCAGGGCCCGAGTCGGGCTTGCCAGGGACAGAGGAGGCCCCTGCTCCTGTCCTTTACTCCCGTCTTTTCCCCTCTCAGCACCACCCCCTGACCACAGTGGCACCTTGGCAGCCGGGTGCTGTCCAGAGCCCACCTTAGGGCAGCTCTGCAGGCCGGTCTTTGAGCCCCCAGGCGGCCCCTGCTCTGCATCCAGCAGCGGGGGCTGGGTGCGGGGACTCAGCGCACGGGGAGGAGAGGCTGGCTTGTTCTCCCTGTGGCTGCTGTCTGGGGCATGGGGGTCTCAGCGCTGTGGGGCGCAGCCTGGGGAGGGGCTGCTGGAGAGTGGACTGGAGGTGTGTGCTGGGCTGCAGGACACAGGGCTGGTGGGCGCGGGCCCGCGGATGGCGCTTACTGCACGGCACGCACGTCCCCGCGTCGTGGTCGAAGTACTCGTCCTGGGAGCAGTTGTAGCAACCTGGGGGCAGTGCCGAGAGTGGCCGGGCCTCAGGGCCAGAGCTGGAGGCCCCTCTTCCTCAGGCCTTGGTTCCTGCCTGCTCTGTCACTGCTGCCCCGGCCTCCCCTCTGAGCTGCGGAGACAGTTGCCCGTCCCCCATCCCCAGCCACCCTGCACTGGGCCTCTCGCCCCCTCCCCACACCGCACCTGTTGCAGCCCCGTCTACAGACTCTCCCCTCTGCCACCTGTCATGCCCTGGCCTTCATGCCCCTCTCCACTTGGCCGGGGAGCCGTCAGTCCCCGGGCCAACCTCTCCCTCTCCACATCCCGTACCTTCGATGTTGGCCTCGGGGAGGCTCTGCAGGTGCTGGGGGCAGAGGCACGGCTGGTAGTGCCAGGTGCAGTTGGCTTCCTGGGTGTACTGGAACTGGCCGGCGCCCACCCGTGTGTGGCTATTGTAGAAGTCACAGTAGATGGCTGTGGAGGACAGTTGCCCATGTGGGACCCTGAGCCCGTGCAGAAGCCTGAAGGCTCCAGGTCCCCTGCGGGGTCCCTCTGTGGGGGCTCAGCCTGCCACCCACCCAGGAGGGGTGCTGCCGCCGGGGCCCCCCGTTGGGGGTGAGGCAGGACACTCACGGCAGAAGTCGGGGGCCCTCCAGTCCACACACACGCCCTTGTCCAGGCAGGCCTGGGCATAGGCGGCCACGGCGTCGCACAGGCACTCGCAGTCCCCACCGGTGTCGCACCCGCACGTGTCGCGCACACAGGCCTCGTAGTAGGGCAGGCGGTACACCTGTGGAGGCCAGCCTTCAGTGGCCACCGCCCACCCACCCTGTCGGCCCGAGGCCGAGCTGTGGTGCGGCGGAACCCCAGCCCCGCGGTGCGCGGCCCACCTGGCTGTGGCAGGCAGCAAAGGTCTGGCTGTTGATGATGTTGCACTTCCGCTCGGCCCAGGAGCGGCGGAAGGCGTTCACGCTGCAGGGCTCCAGCGCAAAGCTGGCATCCCCACACAGTGGGCTCTCCTTCCACGAGTTCACGAACTCCAGCTCGCTGGACGCAACGTACTTGCTTCGCGTCTCAAAGTCGTCCTTCATGTTCCCGTTGTAGTTGCCGCACAGGCCGCACAGGGCATCCTGTGGGGGCCAGCGTCAGCTGGTGGGCGGGCACCCCCTCCCCGATGACCTGGGCAGGGGCGTGCCGCACCTGTGTGGCACGTGAGATCCTGATGGAGATGGTCATGTGCTTGTTCCAGATGAGGGTCAGGTTGTAGCTGCTGCCGATGCTGATGTCCAGCTGCAGGTGCAGGGAGCCAGCCTTGACCCGGAAGCGCACATGGGATTCGGCCCCGCTGACTGTGTAGTTCCGATCCGCCAGCGTGATGGACAGGCCCTGGGGGCAGGCACGTCATTGGCTGCCTGCCCCCAGGCCTGGGCCTCTAAGTGCCGCCAGCTCTGACCCCCACCCGTGCTTTCCCAGGCAGGGTGGATGCGTCCATTAAGGACACATGCCAGCCAGTACCTGCGTCCTGGAGCCTGCCATGGGCAGAAGGTTCCAGAACATCATGGACACTGCACTGAGGGCTGAGTCAAACCTCTGGGAGGACTCCCCACTCTCCACCCCCCATGGCTGTTCAGCTCGGAGAGACGCTGTTGCCCGTTGGAGGGGCCAGCGGCACAGAGGCTGCCATGTGGGGGTGCCCGCCCTTCCCACTCACCCCCAGGGAGACTCTGATGGCCCGGGAGCAGGTGACACCCGACTTCCCGCACACCACGCTCTCCGTCAGGATCTTGAAGGTGGGCCGGGAGTCGTTGGTGCCGCAGCCATCCTGTGGGGAGGGAGCGCTGAGGGGGTGCCAGCCAGGAGCTCCTTGCAGCCCCCCAAAGGGCTTCCTCATGTCCCACCCCCATGGCTTCCTTGCCCCCGTGGCCTCACCGTGGCCAGGATGTACTCGCAGTTGCCCTCAAACACAAAGCGCTGCCCGTCGAAGGTGACCATGTGGCCCTCACCATAGAGGGTGCAGGTGGATGAGCAGCGGGCACTCTCCTGGCACGTCCACTTGCCCCTCGAGCAGGTGCTAAGGGAGGAGCAGGTGCTCTGGGGTTCTGAGGGACCCGGGCCACACCCACCCCCACAGGATACTGACCCCCTGCCAACCCCAAAGGACCCTGAGGAGCCCTGGGGCCCCTAGGGCGGGGCTGTGGCTTACCAGGTCTTACAGTCAGTGTGGAGCTCAGCGCCCCGGGGGTACGAGGCCCCCGCAAACTCACACGGGCACTCCTCGGGGGGCACGCACTGCCCACTGGCGTTCTCATAGAGTCCCTCAGCACAGACGCAGCCAGGCTCACATTTGGTGGGCACCTGCAGGGGAGCAGGGCAGCAGTCCTGGGAGGGGGGCCAGGCCGAGGGCCCTTCAGAGACCTGCCTGCATTCCTTCTAGGCTTATTGCCCACACCTGCCCTGCTCCGGCCTTTCTCTTAGCAAAGCCCCCCTCCCTTAGGGAAGGTTCCAGCGTGTCCGGGTCTCATGGCTGGGCTGCTGGACTCCCCCTCCCCTTTCCCAGTCCTCAGGGAGCCCCACAGATGGAGCACACGGCCCTCCAGCTGCGCAGCCTCCCAGCCCCACTAGCCACGTTTATCATGGAGGGCATGATGGAGGGGAAGCTCGGCCCCTCTCCTGAGGGCTCTGTGGACTTCCCCTCGTGGTCCAGAGAGAGGCTGTTCGTTGGTGACTGCAGGAATGTCCAGCACCGGTCCCCCGTGGGGACGGCCCTCTGGGGAGTGCCCTGCCCCTCGCCCCAGGCTTACGCAGGGGGTGCCAGTGGCCAGCATCTGGCAGGTGGGGGCACAGGCCGCCCCGAACTTGCTGTCTGAGGACTGGCTGCAGGACTGGAACATCTTGGGGGCCGAGCAGGGAGCTGCAGAGAAGAGGGGCCAGGCGAGGTGTGCTCAGTGGGGGCCAGGACGCCCTGTGGTCCAGGTTCCCAGCCTCAGCCAAGCTACGTACCCAGGAGCATCTGTGGCTGCCCAGGACAGCTCAGCCGCCCCTTCATGCAATAGCTGAAAGAGAGGCCGTGTGAGCGGGCAGTCTGGGGACAGAGGCTGTGGGTGGGGTAGGACAGGGCAGGGTCAGCCACCCGGACGCCTTACATACCAGATGACGCCATTGACCACGGTGGACTGGCCGGCCAGGATGAGCCTGTGGTCGTCCAGGAGGCAGGGGCACTGGGCCTTGCGCACACACTCAGCCTTGTGGTTGAGGTAGGTGCCCTCCGGGCAGTTGCAGCCTTCCACAGGAACGGCGCTGGGGTGGCACTCAGCAGCGCGGTCGGACAGCGAGAGGCACGTACGGCCGCAGGCCCGGCTGTCGTAGCTGAATGTCTGGTTGCCCGTGCAGGGGACGGCTGTAGGGAACCTGGGCGTCAGGTCCCCAGAGAGTGGCCAACAGGGCTCAGGCCCTGGGCCCTCATGGTGACCCCGCCCTCTGCGTGAGCCCAGGGCCCCTGCCATCCCTGACGCAGCCTCACTCACTGCAGTTGTCCACGCTGCCTCTCCAGCCCCGGAGCAGGACGCCCCGGGAGGCACACGTGTGGGCGTAGTCCCCCAGCGCGGCGCATATGTGCGGGAAGGTCTCCTCATAGTTGCAGGCCTGGTACACACACCTCTGCAGGTGGACAGGAGCGTGGGCACCTGCCCTTCCGCTGCCCAGTCCCCCAGGCGCCCCCAGTGCAGTCCTCCCGGCCGCCCGCTGGCCCCACCCACCTTGTAGAAGGGCTTGGGGTTCACCAGGGCGTGGCACTTCGCGAACACTGTGCCCTTGTCCAGCAGCGCCCCGCAGTGGGTCTCTGCACACTCCTCTGTGGGGACAGGCTTGGTGGGTGTTCTGCCCGCCTGGCCTGGGTCTCCCGCTCGCCCTGCAGCCCTTTGGGGCCGGGCACTCACTGTTGAGCTGGCTCATAGAGCAGGGGTCGGTCTCGCGCTCCAGGGCGGCGGGGCAGTTCCCAGCCCGCCAGGAGTCCACGAAGAGCGAGGCGGTGCCCTCGGCGACTCCCATGCTGCTTGTGAGGTCATCCGTCGTGTCCCCATTGAAGTTGCCGCAGAGCCCTGAGCAGGCCGGGCTGTGAGGATGGGCCGGCCTGCGTCCTTGCCCTGCCCTGCGTCCCCCTGACCATGACCTGGGCAAGAGGCTGGCACCCTCGGGAGGGCTGGCTGCAGGGAGCAGCTGGGTTCAAGTGAGGCTCTAGGGCCCTTTACTTCTGGCAGTTGGGTTAGTGAGGCCGTGGCTGCCAGGCTGGCCCCGGGCCAGCGTGGGAGGGACTTACCTCGGGTCTGGCCTCGGAACTGGGGCCCGACTGAGACGTACGCCTGGAACACGGGCTGCAGCTGCACCACGAGCTCCAGCCCGAAGGTGGTGGCCATCTGGAGGTGGGTCGACGTCTGCCTGAAGACCGTGATGTTGCCTGCGGGGAGAGGGCTCAGTGGGTGGCCTGCTCCGGGACCTGCCCTGGGGCCCGGCAGGGGCTGCCCACGCACCAGTCTTGTATGGCAGCCACTTGGTGTCTCCGTTGTTGGTGACCACCTCGTCTTGGGAAATCACGATTTTGTCCTGGAGGGAGGGTGGGCCGAGTCACTTGGGTGCCAGGAGTGTGGGGAACCGCAGGCCATGTGGGAAGCAGCAGGAGGGGGACATGGGACACATGGCTGCTCGGGGACCTGGGTGGGCACAGCAGCTGCAGGCGGCGGCCTCACCTGGCTGGACATGTAGATGAGCGCTACCAGGGAGGTCTCCGAGTGCGAGTACCCAGACTTGTCATACACGGCCATGAGAGAGCCCCCGTCGGGCAGCTGTGGGCTCTGGGGAGAGGGCAGTGAGCACGGAGGGCTGGGGCTTCGGGTGGCCCCCTGGGGGGACCACTGGTGAGACCCCCACCCTGGGGGGACCCCTCTGGGCGGGACCCCTGGTGAGACCCCCACCCTGGGGGGACCCCTCGGACCCGCCCCACCTGTAGGAGGACATAGGTGCAGGTCCCGTGGAAGCGATAGGGCCTGGCGTCGAACGTGGTCACAAAGGAGCCGCCTTCTAGGGCGCAGCGCCGGGGACAGGGCCGCTCTTCGCATTTCCATCGTCCCATGGAGCACTGGCTGTGGGTGGGGAGGGCCGCACAGAGTGGTGGGCAGGGCTGCAGGGCCAGGTGGCACCTCAGGGTGCTCTGCTGCCCCCTTGACGCCCATGACCCCCAGGCTCCCCATGTCCCCTCCTATCCTTGTGCCCTCACAGGCTGCTGCACTCACCAGGTGCGGCAGGCATCCGCAGTGACCTCCCCGGGGGCATAGGCCACCCCGCCGAGTGTACAGGGGCACTGGGCGACTGGCACGCAGGTGAGGTTTTTGGAAACGTCATCAAGAACAGTACCTGCAGAGAGGGGTTTCCTGGGGCTGTGTGGCAGAGACACCCTCCCTCGACCCGTGCTTCAGGAGGCCCCCGTCTCCGCGTCCATCTTCATGCTCATGTGCCCAGGCCCAGGGCTGCTTCTGGTGAGCGCAGGCCCCGTCTCTGGTCTGGCTCAGAGCCCACCTCCCAGCTTCCTCTTGGACCCTCCAGTGGACACCAGCTCACTATCCTGTGGATTTGTACCCACGGCCGTAGGCACACTTTGGGGGTGGCAGGCAGTTTCTGGTCCCAATGTGCCAGGTGGTGCCCCATACTGGGTGGGATAGGGACTGATGCCCTGCCTGTGGGCTCGTCAGAGGGATCTCGTAGGGAGCGGTGCCTCACCTTCCGGGCAGAAGCAGCCAAAGGTGCAGAAGCTGGCGCAGCTGTGCTGCGGGTTGGAGCAGGTCTTGACGCAGGCCTCGCCACACTCCTGGTACACCTGGTTGGCCGGGCACGGGCCCAGGGCTGCAGGTACAGGGGGCCCTGGTGGGAAGGCAGGCACCCCACGGCCCTGCCCAGCCCCTCCCACCGGCCTCCTGCCTCGTGGAGGAGGTAAAATTTGGGGTCCTGCCTGCCCCCCACCCTCCTCGGGACTCACAGCAGAGACTGGGGCCCCGCCAGCGGCTGACGGGCTGGCCGGCCAGGCTGCACTGGCGTGAGTACTCGGACAGCGTGGCGCAGCCGCAGCTCTGCTGGCCTGGCTGGGCACACGTGGCCAGGTCTGCCTGGCAGCTCCGCAGGAAGGGCTCCTTGGGCACATTGCACTTGGGGGCCACCAGGGCCAGCAGCTGAGTGCAGGTCCGGGCCTGGGCAGAGGGCCACTAGGTCACAGGGGAAGGCCATGTCCCACACCCAGTGTTTTGCCTAGGAAGGCTGCAGCTGGTGTCCACCCCCCCCCCCCCCCCCCCCCCCGTGGCTGAAGGGCACCCAGGCCCTGGGCAGCCTGACCACCTCACGCACATGCTCTGCCCGCAGGACCCAGGGGCTGGGGACGGCCTCGTGGGTGCAGATCTCGTTGGGGTCATCCAGCTTCTGCAGGGCCGCATACTTGTGGGGCTCCAGGAGCTTGCCTGCAGCGGGGGTGGTCCGGGTCAGCACTGCGGGGCTGGCCACACAGGGGCCCGTGCCCGCCCATACCTACCGTCCTCGCTCAGGAACTCGTCGGTCCTCTTGCCATTGAAGTTTCCACAGAGCCCGCACATCCTGCCCCTGTGCTTGTCCTCTGCCAGCACCTGGGGCAGTAGGGTGGCACCGCTGGGCGTGAGCGGGCAGGGGCTGCTGGGGCTCCGGGACCCCGTGTCCACTGCAGGGCCTAGTACACCCTCCGCCTGTAGCTTGTGGCCGCCCTTCCTGCCCCTCCCTGGGGACTCCTTTTCTCACTGGATGGTCCTCATCTTCAAGAGGAAACTGAGCTGCCAGGCAAGCCCAGGCCCACCCAGGCTCCTGGCTGGGGTCAGCGCCCGTTGCAGGAGCTGGAGAGCCAGTCAGGGCCCCCACCCCAAGGAGGGCAGCCCCTCAGCTCTGCCCACCAAGCTCCTGCCCCCAGGTGCAGCCACCCCCACCCCAGCTGTGTCCTCACCATGAGGTGGGCGCCTGGGCCCCATACCACCACCAGCTCCAGCTCCAGCTGCTTGGCCACCAGCCGCACGCTTTGGCCAAAGGGGGTGATCTGCAGCCCGTTGCTGGTGTAGGGCAGGCTGACGGCTCTGTGGGGTGAGAGCGGTGAGCGGTGGCCCCCTTGGCCGCCTGGCCACACCCTCCCTCAGCCCCCAGATGCCCAGCCACACTGCCTACCCCACGTCTCTGACGGAGATGCCGTCCTGCCGCACAGTGACCGCAGAGGACCCCAGTTCCACGATGACCCGGGAGATGTTGCCGCTGGGTTCTCGCCGCAGCTGGACGCTGAAGGTGGGCGAGGAGTCCTTACAGATGGCCGCAAAGATGTAGTTGCAGGTCCCCTCGAAGTCATACACGTGGCCATCGAAGGTAGAGAAGTGGCTGGCCCCCCATGTGGAGCACCAGCCCCTGCCTGGAGCTGTGGAGAGTGGGGTGGGGTCGACGAGTTCTGTGCCCTCTAGCTGGCACAGGGGGTTCTGGGAAGCCTAGCTGCATGAGGGGAGCCCACGCTCAGCTCAGAGACAAGTGCCCTCCACCCCAGACCCTCCTGGGGCGGGGGAATGAGGCCCCACCCCTCACCCAGAGCTGGAGTCTGTCCCCTGAGGCCCCAGGCGGGGGTCTCTGTGTCACCAGTGCTGGGTGCTATAGGACACGACACTGCAGCCCAGCCCCTGCCCCACAGCCCCTCCCCCCGCCCCTCAGCACAGGCCCGTCCCCCCAGGGGACAGCTGGCCAAGGCTCTTCTGTGACTGACACCCCTCATGGAAAACCCAGATCCCGGCCACCCTGAGGCAGGCCCGTGGCCCTCACCTGTTTGTGATGACTCCTTCGGCCCCTGGAGGCCTGGGTGGGCAAAGGAGGTGTTGTCCAGACCTGCGTGGATAGGGCCCATGGTCAGTGCTGGGACTGGCCACCTCTGCCCTGGTGCTCAGAGCTGAGCTGTGGGCAGGGACCACACGCTGGCACCAGGCCTGAGCCCAGCCCTGGTGCGCTCTCCACACCTCCAGCCTCTCCTGCTCGTTCCCTCTGTTCACTCAGTTACTCACTAGTTCCGCACGTCTGCGTGCAGCAAGCACCTGTTGTGTGCCTGTCATCTGCTGGGTACAGGAGACAGTGGGGACGAGCCCCCAAGGAAGGTGAGGCACGCACACACCCGTTCACGCACACACGTGGGCCATGAGCATGGCCTGAGGCCTTGGAGACGGCAGCCCAGTTGGCTGGGAGCGTGGGGAGTCAGGGCCGATGGGTGCCCAGCATGACACCAGCTGTCTCTGGGGCCCTAGGGCCCCCAGGCCTCTGGTGGTCGGCCCACCAGGCTCCCTCACTCCTGCACTCTCGGATGTGCCAGGCCCCTCGGGTTGACGGGGAACCCGCGTGCAGGGCAGACACAGCCATGGGATAAATGGGCTGTCAGCCCAGCTGGCTCTGGGCAGGCTTGTGTGTGTCTGGGGCGGCCAGGCTCCTACTGGGGGTGGCTGTGGGGCGGCGGGGGGTGGGGAGCCCTGAGTTCAGAGGATCTCGGTGGTCTGTGGGAATGGGAGAGCAGGAGAGGAGCTCTGTGGGGTGGGACCCCTCTCTGGCTGCACCCTGTGTTCCCAGCTCAGCTTACCTGGGCTCCTTCTGAGCTTCTGCATCTCTTCCCCCACCCGTCAGCATCCCAGAGAATCCTGGGGCTGTGGTGACCATTGCCAGAGAAACACCCAGGTGACGTGGGTTGCGGGGGCAGGACCCACCTTCCCGATGGGGTGGTGACCCCAGGCCTGGCTGTCCTCCCCAGGGGATATCAAGCAGGGCTGGTCTTTGCTCACACCTGTGGCCCCTAGAGGCTCACTCCCCAGGCCCCACTTGGCCCCTCCACCGGCTCCTCATCCCCTGATGCCACCTCCCAGAGCCTGTCCCGTCACCTGTCCTTCCCTCTGCTGTGTCCCCACTTGGGCCACTGGCCTCTATCTGAACTATGACCCCCACATACACCTCAGCAGCAGGGGCTCCTTTGAAGATGCTCAGGAGCCCAGCTGTGCTCCCCACCACTGTCGGAGCAGGCGCTGAACCCTGGCCGGGCCCCACGGAGCTGCAGGGTGGCTGGCCCGTCAGCCCCCAGGCCCCAGACTGGCCTTGCGATGGCCAGGTCACTCGCTGTTCCTTCTACACGCTTGGCAGCCCCGCCGCCCCTGCCTGTTCTGGTTCAAGCCTAAGCTGGCAGGGGCCTCCTTCCCGCCCCCCCCCCCACTTCAGGCCCCCAAGACCTGGGCATCACACCTCATGCCTCTGGTCCTGGAGGGCAGGGCCCCTCCCTCCCTCTGTCCCAGGCCAGCAAAGGCTGTGCTGAGATTCCAACAGAGCCTGCCACCCCCACCCCACCCTGCCCCACTGCACGCACAGCCTGGGCCCCCTCAGCTCCCAGACCTGCAGGCCCGCCTCTCCCCGCACTGGCTCCAGTGCGCCCCCCTCTCTGCCCCATTCTGGGCCCAGGTCAGGGAGGTGGACTCAGCTGGGCTGGGGTCCTCAGTGCACCCAGCTACCCCTGGTGGGAATGGCTGTGCCTGGAGGGCAGGGGAGGGGCGGACCCAGGGAGACCCCCTGGGCTGGTGTCCGCAGCCTGCCCCCTGCGCCTGGGCACACTCTCTGGCTCCCTGGGGAGGCTGGTGGGGATATGGGGCCACCAGGGAGGGGACAGCAGGCCAAGGACTAAGGAAAGAGGGGTGAGTCCTCCTGGGCTCAGCCACCGGGGTTTTCCGGCAGGTAGAGAAGACACGGACCCTGGTGCCAGCAGTCACTGAGGAGAGGCTTCTCTCTGGGCCCCCTCACCCCTCGGTGACCGTTCCCAGCGTTGGGGCAGGTGTGGAAACCACCCCTGAGCCTGCGGCATCAGCGACGCTGGTGTTGGTCAGAAGGGACGAGGATGAGGTGGTGGGGAGGAGGAAGGGGGCCCTCGGGTGGGACTGCGTGGGCTCGTGGCGACTGCTGGAAGGGTGTTGCCCCCACTCCCCAGATGGGGAGACCGAGGTCCAGTGCCCACTGAGCGGCCGTCATTCCCAGCCAGGACCCAGGGAGCCAGGTCCCCACAGGGATTTTATGGCCTCACATCACCATGGCCATCTGGGGGACCCCTGGTGACCCCTCAGGACCTGTGGCCCGGTGGGGCGATGGGAGTGCCCAGCTCCGAGGGCCGAGCCCCCCACTGTCTGCCCAGCATGAGCCCTGACACTCCGGCTACTATGGAGGAGACTGCGTGTCCCTGTGGAGCCCCCGCCCACTGCAGCCCTGAGTCCCCCCTGGGCACTCGGCTTCAGCATCTCCGACCCTCACTGGCTGGCTGACCCAGGCCGTGGCCAGAGAGAGAGGAGGGCCTCCCATCTGTCCATGTCCTCGAGGCCAGTCCACCTTCAGCCACATCAGAGAGCTGAGCAGCTGGGCAGGCTTTTCCACGCCCAGGGGCCTCCCAGGGCATCTGGCTGTCCCCCCTGGCACGGCCCGCAGGCCGCACTCACCAGCGCAGAGCAGGGCGCCCCCGCAGCACAGGAGCAGCAGCAGCTGCGGCCCCAGCATGGTGAGTGGAGAAGAGAGGTCGCCTCCGGGCCTGGCCCCTCCCGCTGCTGGGCACCAGGCAGGCTCGTGGTACCTGTGCAACAGAGTAGCCAGCCCAGGACGCCTTATACAGGGGCCGCGGGCCCTGCCCCTGCCACGCCCACCCGCACCCCACGCTCCAGCCCTGTAATCGCCACCGCCGGCCGGGCGCAGCAGCGGCCAAACAGGATCTCGGGCACTGCTTTATCAGGACTCGGATGTCTTGGGAAAATTGCTCCCGTTATCGCTTCCGAGCAGGGGGCTGGCACTGCCCCCCAGGGTCCTGCAAACACCTCCCCTGTCTGCTCCAGGCTGCGATCGCCAGGGGCCGTCCTGGGAGATGATTCCAGGGGACAGTTCTGGGGGTCAGCCTGGGCACCACCAGCCCCAGCCCAGGAGCCCAAAGTGCTAGCACAGCTTATGGGGTGGGTTCGACCCCCCCCCCCAGAACTCAAGAGCCCCAAAGGGCACCAGCATGCCGGGCCCCACCCCCACGCTTAGCAGAAAGACCAAGGCAGGCAGACTGCCCCTGGGGTAGGGTCCCAGGTGCGAGGCCGTCACACTGGGCAGCAGGCTCAGATAGGATGATAGCCTGGAGGCCACCACCACATGCCAGGGCACAGGGGCCCTTCCTGGAGACCCCTCCCCAGCCAGTCTCCTGGGACTTTGGGTTCTGGGGGGGCAGTGGTCATGCTGTACCCCAGGGGCTCCCAGGACCATTTTCTGTCCCCTAGCCCTCAGCTCTTCAACTCAAGAGCGGTGGCAGGTGGCCTTGGGGACTTCCCATCTGGGGCATTTCTGTGGGGTTGTGCCAGCCTCAGGGTGCTGGCCCCCAGGGAGAATGGTGCAGCTCCTGGGGGCCACATCTCTGGGAGTGGGGGTGGTGGGCCAGGGCCCTGGTCCATGGGCAGGACATACGCTGGCGCCACAAGGGATTCGGCTAAGGGTCAGGGTGAGGGTCAAGGTGACAGGTATTCTGGGTCCTCTGTGGGTCCTTCTGTCCGTTGAGCAGGGTGGGTCTGACTGCTCTCCAAGGCAGCCCAGCCCCTAGTGGGACCCCATGTGGGAACTGGGGCCTGGCTGGGGGGATTCCCCTTTCCCAAGGGTGGTTCTGTTCCCATGGAGACACGGGGCCCCTTCTACTGAGGAGCTACGCCTGGGCTGCTGGCCAGTCCCAGGCCCGGGCCACCCACGTGGGGCTGCACACTGGGTCATAGACCCCTGAGCCCGAGTGGTCTGGCTCGGGCTGCCCCTCCCCACAGCTGGAGGCCCAGCCACACAAATGCAGGAGGTGCCACCTGTTTACCTGAAGTAAACTTCAGTTTTAATAGAAAATTGTTCTAACAGAAACGGCTCTCAGTGAGCTGTTGGCTCTCGGGTGCCAGATGCTGTCCTGGTCCTTTCTCCTGAAACACGAGCAGCCCCGGAACCTCTGGCTCAGGAGCGCACCCCACCCGGGCAGGCCGAGAGGCTGGAGCCACCCCAGAACTGGGGGAGGAGGTCCTTGGGTGCCCTGCTGGGATCACTGCAGCCAGGGTGGTGCGAAACGGGGCCCAGGCTTTGCCGGGGGCTCCCCGTCCCTTGGAGAGCTCCTGCAGTCATGGGTGTTCCTGAAGCTCCAGGGGTCCCACAGCGACAAGGGTGGGCCTTCCCGTAGGCCTCAGTCCCGGCCTGGGTGTGGAAGGGCTGGCGCCTAGATGTGGGGCCATGGGGAGGTGACGTGTCAGACCTCAGGACAGGCAGTGTGGGGAGCCCAGAACTCTGGTAGGAATGCACCTGGGTGCCAGATCTCTGCTCTGAGGGCTGCCCAGGTCACCTCCCACCACAGGGAGCCATGGGGCCTGGTGTGGCCTGAGGTGGTGAGTGAGGCTGTCCCCTGGGGTTCCTGTGGTTGGGCTGGCAGTGGAACTGAGCCCTGGGCCTTGTTTTCTGTTGGCCCAGGGGCACACTGCTCAGCCACTGGCCTGCCTGCCGCCCACCCACAGGCACCTGCCCCAAGGCCCTGCCCTAGCTGCTCCTCGGGGCCCCTCCGCAGCCCCCCGTGTCCCCTGGCTCCTCCCTCCTGCTGCCACCCTCTACCCCTTCTCTACTCAGCATCTCACATTGGGAGCTGTCGAGTTTCCCAGCAGTGCCTTGCCCCACGGGGGTCTGTCTGCCTGGTCCCTGGGTGTCCCCGCACCTGGAGGGCAGCACAGGGGGCAGGTGAAGGATGAGGCCAGAAGGAGTGAACTGTGGTTCCGGGACACTCCTGGGTCACCGACCTGCAGGACCTGGGGAGGGGCCAGGGCTATCTCGGGGTCTCCAGTGTCACCCCGAGCACCTTGAGGGACACAGGTGTGACCCTGGCAAGGGTTTGGATGTTGCCTGGATAGCGATGGGGCCCCTGCCCACAGAGCCTGGACCGAGATTCTTGTGCATGTGTGTGTGCTGCATGTGCCCTGTGCACACGTGTGTGTATCAGTGCATCAGGTGCATGTGCTGTGTGCACACCATTCACATACTATGTGTGTGCATAGCTGTGTGCTGTCATGTATGTGCTGTGTGAGCGCATGCACATGTCTCTGTGTGCTGTGCATGTGTTGTGTGTGGGCACTTGCATGTGCATGTGTGCATCTGTGCGTGAGTGTGAGGTGTGGTTTGAGTTTCCTGGAAAAAATTGCAGTGTGCGTTCCGGGATCCGTGACCACAGGGCCGCTCGGCCGCTGGTGCTTCGGTTGGTGGACGGCCCAGGGGGTGGGGGTTCCAGGGCTGTGGGGGGGGGGCATCACGGGAAGTCACAGAGAATGGCATGTTTGTGGCTGACCGGGGAGCGCTCAAACACGCTGAGCAAACAGCGGGGAGATAAGAGTGTGTGTGGCCATTGTTCCCAGCGATAAGAGTGCGTCCCACCGGCCAGCCTTGGGAAGCGGAACCTGTGGGCTGGACAAGGGGGCAATTGTGCGCCCTCACGCCCCAGCTCAGACCCCCTCGGGGCCCTCCGTGGGCGTGGCCCACCCTGAGCAGCACCTGTCCCCCGGGGCTGGGCTGGCTCTGAAGCTTGTGGGCCCTGAGGCCTGGCCCAACCTCGGAGCCAGTGACCAGGGGAAGGGCCGGCACACTGCTTGCCGCTTCCTGACTTAGTGAGGAGGATGGGCCCTGTCCCTGTGGCCCTGGCTTCTGGGCAGCCCTGACCTGACCGTCATTGGGTATTGGGAGCCTGGTGACAGCTCAGTGTTCACCCCGAGCAGGTGCGTCCAGAAGGCTCCAGAATGGGCCGACCTGGCTCCTGTCATGGGTAGAAAGCCCCCATGGCCCCGGGTGTGCTGGACTCTCGTTACGAGGTACCAGAGTGCACGCTGGTCGGCCAACCCTTCCGACAACCCCCCCACCGTCCCTGTCAGGTGTGATGTCCCCTGGGGGGCAGGGAAGGTGGGGGCCTCCCTGCCCTCACATCAGGCTGCACTGACCACCGGTCACATCAAAGAACTGGCAGCCGTGGCTTTCGGGCGAGCTGGGGAACCATTCCGACGGGAGAGCAGCATTGGTCTTTGTTCCCGGGCCTGGCCAGCTGCCCTCGTGGGGCCTGGGTGGCGGGCAGGATGAGCTGCTCCACAGCAGAGCCTGCAGAACTTCCTGCTGACAGGGCGCAAAGCTGGGACCACCCTGGACCCATGGCTAGTGGGGCTGAGGGGTCGGCCAGCCTGACCCTTTGCCCAGCCTGAGAGCCGTTGCTTGCCTGCTGCTTGGGACCTGGGGAGGTCCAGGAGATTTCTCCACCCGAGCAGGTCCAGACTTCTGCCCAGTGGCCTGCAGCCCCTTTTCCCTGTAATCTTGCCTCACTGGGGACCCTCACCCCAGTGCTGCAGGCCCATCGGGCCCCCAGGATCTCCCTTCCAGGACCCCCTCCCGCTTCCAGGCAGCACCTCAGGCAGGCGGACAGGCCCCCAGAAGGGTGCTCACCCCACAGACCTCCGCCCTCCCTGACTCCCTCCCCCGGCTGACACCACCGGCGCCTGGCCCCCGTGTTTGCACTTCCGGCCTCTGCCCCTGGGCCTGAATTTGGGGTGACATTGTCTCCCACCTGGGCCCCTGCCCTTCCTTCTGGGCTCGGGCCACCTGCAGGGCAGTCTCAGCACTGACCACTTCCTACTGCCCCACAGTGTGGCCGTCAGGCAAGGAGGACATCACACCCCGGGCTGCAGGAGGGGTTCTGGTGGCAGCCGGCTCCCAGCCAGGGCAGTTTGGGAGCCCATGGCCAGGACACCACTGTCCATGTGGAGCTGTGGTGAGTGGGCCAGGTGCTCCCTGGGCACTGTCTCCATGGGCTGGGCCTGCGGGCCTTTGGGTACATTTAAGGTGCTGGCCCTGACGGGGACACCACAGACAGCAGGAGCCAGTGTCAGGAGGGGGTGGCAGCTACGGGGCAGCCTGAGCCAGGTGGGCAGGGAGAGCCCACCCGCCCTGCCCATCAGGGCTCAGCTGGGGGGTGGGGTGGGGAAAGTGCTCTTGGGGGGAGGGCCTGGCCAGAAGCTTTGGGCAGCATCCAGGGTGGCCCCACCCGGTGTGGGCTCAGCACAGCCCCTCAGCTTGGCTGCCACACTTGACCCCCTGATTCCACCCCCTTGGCACCTCTGACCCCACTGTGGGTAGAGTTGGCACCACATGCCCAGCACCCCCGAATGCTGCCTCCTGCTCACACATCCTCCAGCCCCGTCGTGGGGACCCCAGGCTGCCCCTGTGATGCTCACTGGCTCATGTCCATGTGTCTGGAGGGACTGCCGAGCCCTTGGCCCTGGTTTGTTCCGGCCCAGCCCCGAGAACTACCCTCACCCTGGATGAGCAGACCCTCGCCCGCCGCCCACCGGTCCATGCCGGTTGCCAGTGGACACTGGGCAGAAAGCAAACAGATAAGGCTGGACAGGTGGCGGTGGAGTCGGGCCTGCGGCAGGACGGGTGAGCCTCAGGCCTGGGCGGGGTTACCTGGGTGGCCTTTGCCTTTCAAGCGCAGGGTAGCAGGTTAGCGGTGTTTGTTCTCTGCTGGTGGCCTGTGAGGGGGGCTTTGGGGAGGGTGGCGGACACTGGCCCTGCTGGTGACCCTGCTTGGGAGCATGTGGGGCTGTCTAGCTCAGGCTGCTGCCACGAAGCGCCTGTGTGGGTGGCCCATCAACGACAGGCGCTGGCTCTCCCCGGCCTGCACTTTGAGTCTGGGGGCCGGTGGGCTGGGTGGGCGAGGCCTCTTCCTGGATGCAGGTGGTGCTTTCTTGCCATATGCTCACGTGGGGACAGAGGGACAGAAAGGGAGCTCTGGGGTCTCCTCTCACAAGGGCACTGACCCCATCGTGGGGACCCCGCCTGTGAGCCTCTTGTTTATTGCTTTTACAGAGAGAGGAAGGGAGAGGCAGAAACACTGATGTGCAGAAGCAGTGATTGGCTGCCTCCCATACGCACCTGGACCGGGGATAGAACCCACAACCTTTCGGTTACAGGATGGCGCGCCAACCTACTGAACCACACTGGCCAGGGCGGGCCTTGCTTTTCTATCAAGTCTGAAATCAATGCCTTTTTAAAAAAGATTTTTATTTTTAGAGAGAGGAGGAGGGAAAGAAACATTGATGTGAGAAAAAGCGATTGGCTGCCTCTCACACGCGCCCCGACCAGGACTGAATCCACAACCCAGGCATGTGCCCTGACCAGGAATCGAACCCGCAACTGTTCGCTTCGAGGGACGACGCCCAACACCCTGAGCCTCCGGCAGCCGGGGACACCCCGCACTTTTTATGGGAGTCTCAGGTGACTACGTGTGACCATCGACGTGATTCCGAAAAAACGCGCCGTCCTGGTTTTCGGTTTCCATTTCTCCCGTCCGCTCTCCCCTTTCCTCTCTGCTGCCTTTTTCTGGGTGAATCGAGTGGTTTTTACGGATCAGCTCGCCTCCTTTGCTGCCTTGTTTGCTGCAGCTCTTCCCCTCAGAGCTTGGTGGTCGCTTCAGGGGTCTTAGTGTTTGCTTCCACGCATTGCAGCCTGTCTTTCCGAGGCACTCTGTCTGTCCCCGCTCAGACCCGTGATGGGGGCTCTGCGCTACACGGCCGGTACGTTTGTTCAGTTAATCTTTTCCAGAGATTGAAGTGACGAGCAACAGTCTCACCGGGGTGCCCGAGTGAGCCCCATCCCAGAAGCTGTGCCCCCTGCGGTCATCTCCAAAGGGCCACGCGGAGTGGGGGCTGCGTGACTGAGAGCCCCTTCATTTTGCCTTTGCTTTGGGCAGGTGTTTTTTTAGGATGATCGTTGCTTTTTCTTTTTTTTTTTAATATGTTTTACTGATTATGCTATTACAGTTGTCTCATTTTTTCCCTCCCCTTTCTCCCCCTCTGCTCTCCACCTTGCTCCCACCCGCATTCCCTTCCCTTAGTTCATGTCCATGGGTCATATGTATACGTTCTTTGGCTTCTCTATTTCCTACACTACTCTTAACCTCCCCCTGTCTATTTTGTATCTACCATTTATGCTTCTTATTCCCTGTATCTTTTCCCCCTCTCTCCCCACCCACCCCCCTGATGATAACCCTCCTTGTGATCTCCATTTCTGTGATTCTGTTCCTGTTCTAGTTGTTTGCTTAGTTTGTTTTTGTTTTTGTTTTTTTTAGGTTCTGTTGTTGATAGTTGTTTGTTGTCATTTTACTGTTCCTATTTTTGATCTTCTTTTTCTTAGATAAGCCCCTTGAACATTTCATATAATAAGGGCTTGGTGATGATGAACTCCTTGAACTTGACCTTATCTGGGAAGCACTTGATCTGCCCTTCCATTCTAAATGATAGCTTGGCTGGATAGAGTCATCTTGGATGTAGGTCCTTGGCTTTCATGACTTGGAATACTTCTTGCCAGCCCCTTCTTGCCTGCAAGGTTTCTTTGGAGAAATCAGCTGACAGTCTGATGGGCACTCCTTTGTAGGTTACTGTCCCCTTTTCTCTTGCGGCTTTTAAGATTCTCTCCTTATCTTTCATCTTGGGTAATGTAATTTTGATGTGCCTTGGTGTGTTCCTCCTTGGGTCCAACTTCTTTGGGACTCTCTGAGCTCCCTGGACTCCCTGGAAGTCTGTTTCCTTTGCCAGATTGGGGAAGTTCTCCTTCATTATTTGTTCAAATAAGTTTTCAATTTCTTGCTCTTCCTCTTCTCCTTCTGGCACCCCTATGATTCGGATGTTGGAACGTTTAAAGTTGTCCTGGAGGTTCCTAAGCCTCTCCTCATTTTTCTGAATTCTTGTTTCTTTATTCTGTTCTGGTTGAATGTTTCTTTCTTCCTTCTGCTCTAAACTGTTGAGTTGAGTCCCAGTTTCTTTCCTGTCAGTGTTGGTTCCCTGTACATTTTCCTTTATTTCACTTTTCATAGCCTTCACTTTTTCCTCTAATTTGTGACCAAATTCAACCAGTTCTGTGAGCATCCTGATTACCAGTGTTTTGAACTGTGCGTCTGATAGGCTGGCTGTCTCTTTGTCACTTAGTTGTATCTATTCTGGAGCTTTGATCTGTTCTTTCATTTGGGCCATTTTTTTTTTTTTTTTTGGTCTCTGTGCGCCTGTTACGTAGTGAGGGGAGGAGCCTAAGGTATTTGCCAAGGCGGGGCAGCTATGTTGCTGCGTTGTGGTGCTGTATGTGGGGAGGGGTCAGAGAGGAAGCAGTGCTGCTTCTTCAGCTCTGTGCTGACTTCCAGTCACTTCCCCCACTACCCACAAGGAAATTGAGCCCTTCGGGTGCTCATTCCCGGGTGGGTGGGTTTGTGCATGTTCTCGGACCCTGTGGATCTCTCCAACAAACTCTCCTGTGAGTCTGGGAGTTTCTCCCACTGCTCCAACCCCCACAGGTTTTTATAGTCAGAGGTTTTGAGGCTTTATTTCCCTCAGCTGGAACCCTGGGTTGCGTGGTCTGTCTCGCTCCCCAGTTGTTCCTCCTGGTTTATCTGCACGCGAATGTGGGACCGCCCGGTCTGCCAGCTGCCGCCTTGCCACGCGTCCTCTCTGCCCTCGCTGCCCGTTTCTGCCCCTCCTACCAATCTGGGTGAGTGTTTCTTCTTTAACTCCTTGGTTGTTGGACTTCCACACAGTTCTATTTTCTGGCAGTTCTCGTTATTTTTTAGTTTTTAAATTTGTTATTGTCCAGTGTTTGGTTGTGCGAGGAGGCACAGCGTGTCTACCTACACCTCCATCTTGGTCGGAAGTCTGCTTTTTCTTTTTGACTTTAAAGAGGATGCTGTGCTGTCTTCCCATGCACATAGTCTCTGACAAAATGTTTGCTGTCCTCTCCTGTGTTCCTCTTCACACGACGTGCTCCCCTTCTGGATGCTTCCACGATTTTCTTTTCAGCACTGGTCTGAGCAATTTGATGATTGTCTGGGTGGGGTGTTTACTCTGTTCTTGCTCCTGGGGCAAGCGAGCATCTCGTGTCTGTGGGTTTCTGGTTCCTGTTAAGTTCGAATGGATCACAGTCACGCCTCGGTCCTCGTCGGCTTCGGAGCTTGCCAAGCCCTGTGCCCTCTGCATTTGGATGAGAACAGATGTTTCGGTGTTTGGCACTGCTCGGGACTCATTTGCTAGAACTTGCGTGAGTCCCAACGCTGTCCCGCAAGAGAAAATGCCTCCTCGTTTGGAAGTGGCCAGGGTCGGCACTCGCCGTGAGTTCCAGGACGAGTTAACGGGGAGTACCGAGGTGCCACTGTATTTCTCGCCCCGTTTTCCAGGCACACACGCCAGGCCACATGCAGCATCCTCATGGCTCACTCGGGAGCCACGCCCGTTCGGGCTCATTTGTCTTCCCGCGTGTCCCGTGGCACGGTGTCTGCTGCCCTGTCTCCGAGCTCGCTGATCTTTCCTTCTGCGGTCTCCAAGCTGCTGTGGACATTCTCCAGCGTGTTTTTATCTTGTGCCTGTTGTTTCTTCTCTAGGATTGCAGTTTGGGTGTTTGTAAAATAGCATCCATGTGTCTGCTTAACACGTTCCACCTTTCCTGCCAGTTTGAACACATGGGGCGTAGGCACGAGCAGGTTAACATCCTTGTCTGCAAGCCCTCACACCTGTGCCTGTTTCCTGCTGGCTTTGAAGGACTGGCTTTTCTTCTGATGACAGGGTGACTTGTCCTTTCCCTCTGCCTGACTGGCACGCTGCTGTCGGGCATGAGGCATTTCGAATTTTCCTGGTGGGGGGCCGGATATTTTCGTCCTCTCATAAATCTTGAGCTTTGTTCTGGGGCACAGTTAGGATCCTTGGAAGCAGCCTGGTCCTTTCGGGTTTTATGTCCGTGAATTGTTAGGTGGGACTGGAGCAGGGCTTAGTCTAGGCAGGACCCCACGGAGCACTGTACCTGTCGCAGCCCGATCCTGAGGTTTCCCAGTGTGGTTGGGGTGGGGGGTGGTGACGCCGGCACTGTTCCTGCCTCGTGGGAGCCCCGACTGTGGCTCCATCTTGTCCTCTGAGGTGGCTCCTCCTCAGCCCAGGCTGGTCCTCAGGTGCATGCCTTGCCCAGGGGCCTTCTGCCCGAGTCCTGGCTGCTCTCTGCAGCTCTGTCCCCTCCAGTGTCCTGTGCCCTCCAACTACCTGTGTCTTTTGGGGCCTGGCTGAGCGCCTCCTGATCCCTCCCCACTCCTCGGCCTGCACAGCTGGGAAAGGACAGGTGCCCTCGTGCACGCCTGTCTCATCTGGGCCCCGTTCTTCACATCAGTCTTGACAACTGTGTTTCCCGGCGGTTCACACGCGGCTGCCTTGCAGGGTCGCTCTGCTTGTAGGAAACTGCTCTGGGGGCTGTGCCCTGCATCTCTTGTCATCCCTGGGGGAGCGGGCGGGCCACCTGTGCATCTCCAGGCCTCAGACGTGGCTCTGTCGTACAGGCCCCCGGCTCTTGTCACTGGGGACGAGCATCTCAGACAGCCCTGTGGTCTTCAGACTCTTGCCGGGGGGCGCCCTCCAAGCCAGACCAGAGTAACAGCCTCCTGTGCCCTGCTTTTACCTGCTTTTATCTTCTTGGGTCATGGCATCCCCGAGAGCAACGGGGTGTGGCCTCAGTTGGCCCCCACGTTCTGGTCCCTGCCTCACCTTGGCTCACAGCCTGTAGGACACAGGCGGGCTTCCCGGTAACAATGAGAACGATGGCAGTGACAACATGGCAAACGTGCCCTTTGCTCGTCTCTGGCTGAGACCTGCCCACCCGACCCCACGGCGCTGACCTGGGCTGGGTTGCGGGCAGGCCGGTCCCCACCAGCTGCCCCCTTCCTGCCGGGTCTCTGCTCAGCTGGATCTGCAAACTGCTGGTGCGAAGGCCACGGCCGATGCCTCGAGGCTGCGCGTGTGGCACTTCCAGGCTGCGTGGCTGCCCCGCGTCCACGTGATGGGACTCGGTCTCCTGAGGTCAGTCTGTTGTGTGTCATTTGGGTTGTTCGACCGGCCAGACAGTCCAGGAGGGAAGGAAGGCCTCGTGCTCCGCCGGGTGCTGGGCCAAGGCCAGACGCAGCCTCCAGGGGACCGACGCCCTCTCGGGGGGACAGAGGCAGGGATTCCAGGGTCTGGCATCCCTGCCCGGGGGCCTGCGTGGCCCACTCAGGCAGGGTCCCACCGTGTGCCCTCCCCAGCAGCGGGTGGCGATTTTTCCCAGCCCCCACGGTTCTTGTGTCTTCATGCTCACACGTCCCCTCTCCCAGAGCTGACCAGGCGGAGATGCGGGGCCCCTCTCGAGCAGGGAGGCCATCGGAGCTCTGATTAGCCTTCGGTTCTGCCGAGTCCCAGGAGCGCCACTGTGTGGCCCCCGCGCAGGGTCTGAGGTGGCAGGACCAGGCAGGGTGGGCCCGGGGCCATGATAGAGGGAGGTAGCTGAGTAGCTGGGGACCGATTCCCCACTGAGTGTGTCCTGTTTTGCGTAAAGGTCCCCATGTGTGGAAGGGTGGACACCTCCTGGCCATCGCTGTGCCAGAGGCCCTGCTTGTGTTCGCCACAGGGAGAAACAAATCCTGTCCCTGTGTACAGAGGGGGAAACCGAGGCACAGAAAGAAGAGTGACCCGCCCCAGGCTGTGCAGGGAGTGAGGGAGGGTCCGACTCCCTCGGGCCCAGCTGTGTGCCCACCCCACAGCCGATGAGACCCGTGCGTCCCAGGGGATGGGTGTGCAGGGCCCCGTGGGGCGCCTGGGTTGGCAGGTGGCTGGGCCCAGCCCACAGACTCAGACGGCCTGTGAACATGGGGCTTCAGTGTGGAGGGACAGGTGGGGTCAGGTGGCCACGGGATGTCTTCTGACCACCGAGGTTCAGTGCCAGGGCAGTGAGTCAGGGTCCTCAAGGGGCAGGGTCCCCACATGCATGTCAGGTCCAGTGCACATGCTCACTGCTTGCACACGTGTAGAGGTCCACATCTGCTCACCTGCTCACATGTTCACCCCCAGTGCTTCGCAGGAGGCACAGTCCCTCAGGACAAGTGCGTGCTGCGGGCGCCCCCTGCTGGCGGGTGTCGGCATTGGCGTGCCACCCTCTGAAACCTGCTATTCTCTGGACTGAGGCGCAATGATGGCCGCACCCGGGGTGGGGGGCGGCGAGGTCCCTGAGCATCCAGCAGCAGGAGCCCCCTGAGCTCAGAGGAAGCACTGAGGTGGGTCGACGCAGATGGTGAGGTGTTACAGGGGGCCTGGTGGGGCCTGCATGGGACTCCGGGGGGAGGTAGCACTGGGGTGAACCTGACCCGAGGGACTCAGGGTGCCCCCAAGTTCTCCGTGACTGTACTGAGCCCCCCTTTCCTGTGAATGTTTGGAAGGCGCAGCTCCAGCTCGAGACCTGGGACGTAGGAGGCCAGCCCCCACTGGGTGCTCACCAGACCCCAGGTGATCTCTGTGCCACATGACCTGGCCAGGGCAGTGGGAGCCACCGAGAGGAATGTCTCCCAGCTTCCAGCCCCTTAGGGACCCCGCTCACCAAGGACTTGAGGCGGGGCTCCCCCAGCAAGTCTCTGGAGAAGTCAGGAGGCACCCTGCCCTTTGCCTCTCCCTCTGCAGCACCATCTCAACCCAAACTTGCTTCTCTTGACCTTGACACCTCTCTCTCTGGGCCTTGTTCCCAAGCCCAGGCCTGATCGTGACTCAGGGACTGTCCACACGCGTCGTTGCCCCCACACCCGCCGCTCTGTACCCCAGGCGAGAGCAAGGGCTTGGGCTGCCGTGCCCCCACTAGGCCCCCAGGCCTGCCTCTTGGGGATCAGGGTTTCTGCCAACCATGGTTTGGAGTGCTGGTCCCCATTCCGGGGCCTGGCCTGGGACTCTGCACATTTACTGAGCTGAGTGCCTGGCAAGTCTGGAATTGTCTGAGGGGCAGGATCAGTGGGGCGGCCAGTGGGTGGGCCTGGGGCAGAGGCTGGACCCCCCTGCGCTGGCCCTCCTGGCTTCTCAATGGTCTTCAGATCATTATGGCACAGACCCCAGATCTGGGCGCTGTTGGCCACCCCTGTCCCACATGCCCCTGTGCGCAGTCCCTGTTCTGGGTCCACCCCCAGGGGCAGGACCCTCCCCACAAGGCTCCTTGGGCCAGGGCTGGGCAGAGACCCCCGCCTAGTCAGCGCAGCTCCCTGCAAGCCACCTGAGGGAGGGGGTCGTCCTCGGAGGGCCTGGCGCTTGCAGCCCTCAGGCCCAGGCCATCTTGGTGGTCAGTGTACTTTGTCCTGCTGTTGGGGCAGCTAAAGGATCGTGCCTGGCCCGAGGCACTCCCCCTTCAGCCGGCCGTGCACCCACCTCCCAGGCACCCCCGGGGCTGGGGCGCCCCAGAGTCACTGCCTGTTTCCTCATGAGCCTCCTGGAAGCTCCCCCCCAACGGAGAGTATAGGTGGGGCAGGAAGTGGTGCCCCTAGGGGCACAGAGAGCAATGGCCCTGCCCTTCCCCCACCATTGAAAGCTTTTGCTGGGCGCCAGCTGTTTACAGAGTCAGACGAGGGTGGGAGCCCAGAGCAAACAGTGGGCTGGCTCTGGGGGGCCAGTGGGGGCCTGCGGTCCCAGGCCCCCAGAAACAGCCCCGACTGGGGACTTCAGCTGAGCTCCTCTGGCTGTTTGGTGCCCCCCAGAGTACCTGGTTGGGCTGCTGCAGGGGCCTGGGGTGGGGAGTGACCGCGGACACAGCACCCAGAGCTGGGCCTGAAGGAAATGGCCGCCCCATGGCCGTACCTGTGGCTGCAGCCCTGGGCTCCAGCAGAGGGCGGGCTGGGAGCCACCCCCACCCCCACCCGGGGCAGGGCCAGGAGGGGCTGCCTGGACCCCTCTCGAGGACCCGGCAGCCTGGGCTCTGACTGGAGGGATAGCCTGCTGGGTGTGGCGGAAGGAAGGATGCAGGGACAAGGAGGCCCCCTCCCAGCTGACCCGGGAGACCTTGCGGAAAGTGGCCTCCTCCTGCCCCGTTTGGTGACTGACATGGTGCTCTCGAGTGTGGCCCTGGGCCCGGAGTTTAACTCCCCACCCTCACTGCAGCCAACCCCTGCCCCAAATGCCCCAGCCTGCGCCCCTGCTCAGACCCCGTGGCCCTAACACGCCAGCCCTCAGGCCCAGCCCTGTGCCCCACACCCGAACTCCTGACCCCAACCCCAACCTCTCTCCCTGAAGTCCCCTGACACACCCCTGTGAGGCTGGACCCCGCTGGGCTGACACCCCCAATTTCCCTCCCCAACCCCAGCTGATTTAATACATGGAGCTCAGAGAAGGCCGGTGAGTCCCCACAGGGCTGCACCCCAAGTGGGTGGCTATCAGACACACAGGCACTGGACCCCCACCCTCTCCGGTCACACCTAGGGTGTTCCCTGGGCTCATCCTCGCTGGGCCAGAGGGCAGCCTGGACCCTGGGGATACCGTCCTGGGGTGCCGCCTCCTCCCCACTCCCTGGTGCTGCGCCCTGGCCCAGGGGGGACAGCTGCCGGGCCCCCTGTCTCTGGGGAATGAGAAGCGAACACAGCTCCCACCAGCCCTGCGTTGTGGCCCCCAAGACGCTGGCTCCTGCAGGCCTGGCTGGTTCCCGGAAGGTGCTGGAAGGGTGGCGATGCTGGACCCGTGCCCGCAACAGGACCTGACCATAAACCGGGTAGGGCGGGGGCCGCGGTGTGGACAGCTGACCCTCCCTGGTGGACTTTCCTCCCAGCCTGGCCCGCAGCTGTCAGCCCCGCCCTGGGACTGGCCCCATTGTTTGTTCCTTGAAGGAGCTGGGGGGATCCCCTGCCCGGCCCTAGCAGGTTCCTCTGTGGGCTCTGGCCAGGACGGGCGGGAGGCAGGCTCCCCGGGGGCTCTGTGGCCACCTCCCCAAACCTGGGCCCGGGGGGCTGTGGGCTCGGCAGGGGAGAGGTGACCAGTGACCAGGCAGGGAACCTGGGTCCTGGGAAGGGCGGGGCTCACTTGAAGTCCTCTCAGCCACCAGCTAGCCCCAAGCTGGACAGGGGCCCAGTGGCACATGCCCTCCACGGCTCCTCATGTCCCGCCACCCACTCTCTGCACACCCAGTTGCGCCCGGCCATGGGTGCCGCCCCAGGGAGCTCGCTTGTGCGACGGCTGAGGCCGCTCCATCTGGGTCCTCGGCAGGCGTTTCCTCCAGAGTGGGCGAGGGCCCCGTCACGTTGTCACAAGCAGCGATGGCTGGGTTCAGCTGCCATGGTGGCATCACCACACTTTCCAAAGGAAATTAGAGTTTGGGAACCTGCCACCCGAGCGGGAGGCTTGCTGACCGCCAGACCATTGTGACAGGCGCGTGGCGATGCGAGCGAAGTGGCCAGAGCTCCTCATCGGAAAGGGGGTGTGTGTGTGCGGGGGGCGTTTGTGACTCTGGGGACCAGGGCAGGCCACCCTGAAGTCACTGCGGACCAGAGGTTCCCCACAGAGCAAGAGGGCCCGGGGTCCTGGCGTGACCAGGGTGACGTCCACGGTCCAGATTGCCCTCCACCCTAAGGGACTGCCATCTGTGGGGGGGCGGCAGTCCCGCCTGTCCCCTGCGCGAGGCAGACATCTTTGTCCACGTTGCATGGGGGCCGTGGGACGGCGCTCAAGCCGCTGGCCTCGCCGCGCTTTCTGTTTGAGAAAGGGTGTGCTTTTGTAAAACTGCCCCTTCCGTGAGCACGCGGTGCGCTCATTGTCATTTTACCACCTCGGTCTGGGCGCCTCGCAGGGCCCTGAGCCAGGGGCTGCCCCTTGTCCTGCTGGGGACACATTCTTGCCAAGTGGGCTCCCTAACACCTTCGAGGGAGGCCCTGACATTGGGGGGTAGCAGGGTCACCCCCATGCACAGGTGCCAACCCATCCAGAGCCCCCCACTCCACAGAGCTGCCCCTCGGTCACCTCCCCTGGGGCTGACCACCTTGAGCTGCATTTATTTACTCATTACTTAAATTTTGGCTCTCTTTTTAAAAAAACTTTTTTTTGTTTTTGAGAGAGTGGAAGGGGGCACGCGAGAGAGGGGCATCGGTTTGCTGTTCCACTTGCCTGTGCGTCGCTGATTGACTCCTGCACGTGCCCTGACCGGGGGTCAAACCTGTAACCTCGGTGCCTCGGGATGACACTCTGACCAACTGAGCTGCCTGGCCAAGGCTACCTTTTAAAAATTTCTATTTTTTGTTGCGGTAAAATACACGGAACATGAAATTTTGCATCATAACCATTTTAGGGCACAGCCCAGTGGCGTTAGGCGCACGCACACTGCTGTGCGGCCGTCACCTCCGTCCTCTCCAGAACTTTCTGTCTTCCCAAACTAAGCTCTGTCCCCATCAAACACCCACTCCCCGCCCCTCCCCCGGCCCCTGCACGCACCGTCCTGCCTTGTCCTACGGACCTGACTCCTCCAGGGCCCTCCTGTGAGCGAAACCACACGGGACCTGCCCCTCTGCCTCTGGCTCGTCACATTACTCCGCTGTGTGGGCTGACCACGTTCTGTGTGTCCATCCTGCGTCCACGGACACTTGGGCTCCCCCACCTTTGTCTGCTGTGACTGGCCCTGCTGCAAATGTCAGGGCACAAAAATCCCTTTAAAGCCTTCACTTCTTTGGGGCCTGTTCCCAGAGCGGGACTGCTGGGTCACGAGGTCATTCTATGCTAATGTTTCAGGACCTGTGTCCTGTGGTGGCTGCAGGGACTCGTGCCCCCCCCCCCTGCCCCCAGCAGCAGCAGCAGCAGCAACAACACACAGGCCACTGTCCCCATGCCCTCCTGGCACTGTTGCCTCAGGTGGCCCGCCTCGGGGTGGGGGCCCCTTCGAGGAGGCCCCGGGGCTCAGCCTGGTGCGGCGGAGCCTGAGGCGGGTTTTCTGACCAGGCTCCTCCGCTGCCCCATCAGGCCCCTGCTCCTGTGTCCCTCACTGCTGCCCTCATCTTCCCTGGGGTGCCCCTGTTCCCGCGCCTGTCCAGTCAGAGGCTGGAGGGGACCCTGCCAGGATCGGCATATCCTGTGGTCTCCTGTCCCCTGCAGGCACCCAGGGTGTCCCTGTGTCTCGAGTCTGTGAGGCCTGGAGACCGGCTGGGATGGGGGCCCAGGCCCCCTGTCCTGCCGGAAACTGAGGGCCCAGACCCCAGCCCAGCGGGCCGGACAGCAGGTGGGGCCTCGAGCCTGCCGTGTGCCTTTATGGTGCTCGAGTTTACTGTGCTGGGTAATCGGGTTGAGATGCCGCCAAGGGGCAGGAAGTGGCAGTTTATGGCCCCGGGCCGAGCCCGGAGGAGCCTGGCCCTTTCTGTCTTCTCTTTGTGAATGTCCCTACGTCAGCCGCGCCACCCAAGTGACGTCCGGGGAGCCATTGGTTTGCGTGGCAGGAATTTGGAGAGACGCCAACCCGGGGCTATTGCTCGGGCAGCCCCGACAGTCCCCACCGAGGCCGAGAGGTGGCTGGTCCCCTCAGGCTTTGTCTTTCCTCCCATCTCCCTGGTGCTGTTGCCCCCTTTGCACACCTGGGGACCACCAGTGCCCGAGTCTCTTGATCAAATAGCCGAACTTCCCTGAGCCCGAAGGGACCTGTGCGCCAGAGGGAGGCACGAGTCGGGGTGTGTGGGGGCTTGCATGTTCTTGGGGAGGCGAGGAGGGAGACAGCGTCCGCGGGGGCTTGGCCTCACCGCCCCCAGGCCCTGGCGTGTGACCGGGCTGCAGTGTGCGCAGGACTGAGGGGCCTGACTTTACCCTTGTGACTCGTGTGAGACCTTTGCTCACTGGGCCTCACGCTCCTGCCTCGCACAGATGGCGGAAGAGTTCAGTGACTCCTTCTCTGGTCCACTCCCAGGAGCACCACGCCACCTTGTCGTTGGTGGTGGGGTGTCCCCGTGTGGCCCCGCCGCCCCAGGTCCGATGATGCTCCAGGTCCGATGACACCCCAGGTTGGATGACTGCGCTGAGGTTCCCACGGTGAGGTCTGGTCACAGAGCAGAGTGACCCCAGAGGGCAGGGCATGGTGGCAGTGACACCTCCCGGGCGGGCAATCAGGCCTCACGTGACAAGCTGGGCCTGACACCCTCCCTGCCTGCCCCTGACCCTTCTGACTCCCACAGAAACCAAGGCGGTGGCACTCGGACAGCCTTCCGTGAGGCTGCCCTTGGGCCTACGTCCAGTTAACCCACCTGCCTACCCAGGGCGAGCCCAGTCCACGTGCCCTCCTCCCTGCCCCATGTCCCCATCCGCACGTGCTCCAGCCTTCTCTCTGCGGAAGCTGGGAAAGGCGCACCACGCTGGCCTCCTGTACCGAGTGCCCTCTGTCTGAGGTATAGGGTGGGTGTTCCCCATCAGTCCAGGATCCAGAGCTGGAGGGCAGGAGTGGGGGGTGAGAGCTGGTCTTTGGGGTCCCTGGAGACAGAACTTCAGGGCTGAGGGGGCACAGGATGTGGGGGGACGTGAGCACTGAAGAGGTACGACAGGAGAGAAGAAAGGTCTCACAATAAGGACCTCGCTTCTGCCTGAGGAACCCGGGAGAAGAGGAAAGTGAAACCCTAAGCAAGCGGTGGGCAGGGGCGGGGTGGGGGAGGGGCGCCTAGCTCGGGGGAGATGGAGTAGCACAGAAAATAAACACCCGAGAAACATCAGAGAAAAATCAACGAACCCCAAAGCTGGGTCTTTGCGAAGGTCAAGGACATGGGTAAACCTGCGGCCAGACCGGCAGGGAAAGGAGAGAAGACACAGCTACCCATGTGGGCAACGGGAGGGGATGTCACTTCAGGCCACGGAGATTAAAAAGATAACAAGGGAATGGTACGGACTTTCTGCCAATAAAGTTAGCGACCGAGGTGAAACGGACACATTCGTGGAAAGACGTGATGGACCGAGGCCCATGCAAGGAGCGGTGGCTCAGGACTCTCACGGTAAAGACACTGGGGACCTTTCCCACAAAGAGAACCCGGGCCTGGGCGGCTGCGTTGTGGGTCCCACCCACGCTGAAGGAAGGGGAAATAACTCTGCACAGGCGCTCCCGGAAAAATGGAATAAGAAGGAATAGTTTTCAAACTCTTTTTAAAAAAATTTGCACTCGAGGATACGTTTTATTGATTTTAGAGAGAGAGAAAGAGACGGAGACGATTGGGTGCCTCCTGTACACACCCCAACTGGGGAATCAAACCCCAAACCCGGGCGTGCGTGCGCCCCGGCTGGGAATCAAATCCGCAACCTCTTGGTGCAGGGAGTGGCGCTCCAACCCATTGGGCCACCCAGCTAGGGCTCAGCTCTTCCCCTGAGGCCGGTTTCTCCTTGGTGTCAGAACCACACAAGGACACCACAAGGAAAGACAAGGACAGACCCACGTCCCTCGTGAACGCAGAGGTGAAATTTCTAGACAGTTTTAGGAGGTTGAATGCAGCAACCTTCGAAAGTCACGAGGAGTGGGGCTTATTCCGGGGGTGTGCCCTCGGTCCGACATGAGTGCTGCTTGCAGGGTCACCGGACGAGAGGAGTGAGTCACCGGTCATCTTAGCGGACACAGAGAAAGGCGCTAGACAGAACTCAGTACTATCCCTGACGCCAACGACCCTCTCGGTGACGGGAGCCTGTTCCCCTCCCGAGAATGCGCATATGTGAGGAGCCTGCTGCTGGTGTGGCATGTGAAGGGGACACTTGTCCCTGAGGTTAGGAACCAGGTGGGATGTCTGCCATCGGCACTGTGCTGAAAGTCACGGTCTGTGCCCAAAGGAGCTTCTGGAATTAATGTGCGAGCCGATCAAGGCTGCAGTTACAAGACCAGCTGCAGAGCTGTGTCAGTGACGGCCAGAGACTGAGAGGGGAAATGCCACTCACGGCGCGGAAATCACGCGACGCTCAGAGGAAAGCCTGAGAAAGCTGGGAAGGTCGTGCATGCCGGAAACCGCAGCGGCTGCGGAGAGACCAGACCAGACCCAGCTGCGGGGAGAGGCGTGCCTCATTCGCGGGTTGGAAGACTCGGCGCTCACCAAGGTTTCACCCCCCCAGACTGGCCTGTATAGTTAACGCCGTGCTGTGGAAGTGACCAAATGACCCTAAAATTCAGACGGAAATGCAGAGGACAGAACGTAACCAAACAACCCTCAGAAAGAATGAAGTTGGGGAGGGAGCGTTGGCCAATACCAGAATCGTTAGGAAAAGTGCACGGAACTCGGAACAGCGCGTGGTGTTGTTGTAAAGACAGACAAACGAATGGATGTGAATGGATGTAACAGAACGGGGTCCGGAAATCAACACCCACAGATACAAGCCGCTGATTTTCTTCTTTTACAAAGTAGCGATGTCAGGGCAGCGAGGAAAGGACAGCGCCCCCCCCGGACAGGCCACTCACATGGGAGGCAACGGACTTCCAGCCGCACTGCCCACCGCGTGCAGGAACGAACCCCAAGTGGGTCGAGTAAAACCTGAACGTGCAGAATCTCCGGAGGGGAACCTGGGAGGAAAGATCTGTTCCACACACCTGACACCAGAGACACGGAACACGAAAGAGTCGAGCGATGGCTTGGACTTTGTCAACATGGGAAAGGTCAGCTCGGCAAAGGGCACCGTTAAGAGACCAGCCCCAGAGGAGGCGGAAAGTACTCGCAAAGAACACCTCTGGTGAAGGGCTAGCGCCTAGCACCCATCAGTGGCTCTCAGGGCCCCACCAGAAAGCGCCGCCCACAGAGCCCAGTAAAGACTGGAGGGACGCTTCACCAGAGAGGCCGGTGGCAGATGCGCACACAGAGAGACACCTGGCGCCCTGGGTCAGTGGGCCCGGGCAGCTCTAGCCACAGTGAGATGCCCCGTGCACCTGTCAGAACCTGGTCAAGGTGAGGAGGGCCGGCCCCGGGGAGCTGGGGGGCGTCTCCCGCAGTGGGTGGGCACGCCGCTCTCACAGCACTCCGGGAGACCCCCTGTTTCTGAAAAAGCGAATGTGCGTCTATTGTGGGACCCAGACACTCCCCTCCCAGGCAAGTGGTCACACGCAGACCCGCGCCCTGTCCACGGCGGCTTTATCTGTGAAGACCTCAAACTGGAAAGCGCCGAGTGGCCCGCCCGCCAGCGGCTGGTCGGGTGGGCGCACTGTTCCGGCTCCACACAAGGCCAAGCTCCTCATGAATGGATCTCCAAGAACACTGCCGAGCAAGAAAAGCCAAACAAGAAAGAGCACAGTGTGGACGGGCCCTCTTCTGTCTAGGGACAGAAGGTTGGTTAGTGTGACCTCACCAGAGGGAGGGGCAGGGGGAGGCTGCGCAGGGCGCACCGTCCTGAGTGTGGCCTGGTGTCCGGTGCACGTTTGTGTCCGAACCGAGCAAACCCGCACTTATGCGCAGTGGGCGGTGGACTCATCACACCTCGGCAAAGCTGTTTTAAATGACTTAGAACCCATACTTTGTTCGGGCCGGTAGGATGTGTTTTCCTTGTGGCGACGTGAAATCAGAGCCAGAATGTTTAACATATTATTTTAGCAGTTCCAGATTCAAAATTAATCATAAAAATATACTGAAGCCCAACTGTAGTGGAGGTTAAAGGGGGGTCGGCAGTCACGGAGGTTTCGAAGGAGGGTTGCACGGAGCGGGGCGGGGGACGGGGGGAATGTCAGGAGGGCGGTCCCCTGACTCCGCGTTTGTCAAAGCCCACCGAGCTTTGTGGCACGAGTGCACCTTAATATATGCGGAACACAGGGAACCCTGCGGTGGGCCCCCCCCCCAGCCCCCAGGATGGACATGGAAATGGGAGAACCGCCCGCTCTCTCACAAGCGTAGGGGATGTCCGCTCTGCAGGGTGGGCAGGTGCAGGGCTCTGTCCCAGGGGCGCCGCCCAGGGGCCTCTGGTGTCCTGTCACGCATACTGGGCGGTCAACCCTCTGAAAACGGCCACACCGCTGCCAAGTGCGGACAGCACGCACTGTGGGTGTGGAGGGCTCCCGCCGCTGCTGTCCGCTCGGCCTCCTCTGGGTGGGCGAGCTCAGGGCGCTCTTGCACCCCCTCTGACCCTTGGCACCTCACCTCCAGGTCGGAGTAATGTCAGCCGGCCTTGCCGGGCTGCGGAGGGCTGTGATGCGGTGGGGCAACCTAGCTCTCAGTCGGTCACTGCGCACAGGGGCCCCTCGTGAGGTGGGGGCTCCGCGGGGCTGCTCAGAGGGCACCCCCAACCCGAGAGATCACGTCTGTTCCTACACCCATCATCCTACCCCTACCCCCACCCACCACACAGGCAGGAGCAAAGCCTCTGAGCGCCTCTCCTGTGAAGCAGGCCCGTGGAGAGCCCCCCGAACTGCTGCCCTCGTGGGGTTCGCAGCAGCAAGGCCAGTGGTGCGGCCAGGGCGGGGAGGGCAACAGTCAGGGCCAGGGCACGACACTTGGGCCCGGTCTCCAGGTGAGGGGACTGCCCAGAGGTGGCTGGTCTGAATCATGGCGAGGAGCCCGGGCCGTGGTGTCCGGCCTGCCGCCCTGGCTTCGCCCACTGCCACCTGGACAGACACCCTTCGTGTCTGCCTGCGTGCCCTTCACACACAGCGGTCAGGGGTTCCAGGTCCTACCTGCAAAGGCCTCGCAGGCTAGGGGGAGGTGATGGGGAGCCGGGCCTGTGCACCCTGGGTCTTTGAGAACCTTTGAGGGTGCAGGATGGGGCGAGCTCACCAGGTCTGCCTCGAGGAGGTCTGGGTGTGCCTGGGGTTTGTTCTGTCCCGTAGAGTGCCCTGGCTGGGTCTCCCTTGGGTGTCCAGAGGAGTGGGGAACCCCCAGTTTCTCTGGGTTCCCCCTTTGTATGCCCACTGAGGCCAGGCCAGAGCTGTGGAGCTGGGGACATGGACACACACACACACACACACACACACACACACGTGGGGGGGCTGGGGAGAAATTTTAAGGAGGGTTCCCAGGGAAGGTCAATGTTGCAACTTGAGTCTGAAGGCCACTGGGGGGTAGGATTCTTGAACTCTTCCCTCCTCAGGGCCTCAGTCTCTTTGTAAGGCCTCCTCGTGTGGGGGAGGGCCACTGGCTCACCCCGGGAAACACCTTGAGAGCAACACTCAGGTCAAACCAAACGCCAGGCACCATGGCCTGGCCGAGGTGACAGGTGCCGCGAACTGAACCCGTGCACTGGAGGAGACAGATGGGGCGGTGCCCCCTTCCCCCTCTCCCCGCTTCCTCCCCCTCCCCCTCCCACTCTCCGTCCCCTCCCCTGCTCCCTGAAGCTCACCCCTACACCCCGCTTCCTGATGAGTCAGGGCTTGTGGACAGAGAGCCGCAGGACCGTCATCGTAGCTGCATTTGGTGACGTCTTTGCGGCCTCCTCCCTGTGGGTGAGGTTGTACAATCCCACCACCCTCGGGAGCAGTGTCTTGTCCGGGCAAACACTGCTGGGCGTGGGGCCGGGCGGGAGGCTCAGGGTGGGTGCGGGGCTCTGGGCTGCACGGGTGGCCAGGGGACCCTTGGGCATCGCAGCTTGTCCAGAGAGAGACCACACAGGCGGTCGACCGTCTCCCTGTGCGGAGGACAGGCCGGTCCCCGTCTGGTGGCAGTGAGGGCTCCTGCTGAAAGGAGGCATGGCATCATGCACAGCACTCCCTGTCCCCGTGTTAACAGGGACGGTGTCTGCGTCCGAGGTCCCCGAGGGTCCAACACTTTGTTTGGACACGTCCTGGTGTATTTCCATCCAGTATGTCCTGGAGCCTGCCCCGTCACGGCCTCACCTGTGAGGGGCACCTTGAGACCGCTTTGGAAGGCCCAGGGAAGCCCGGTGGCCCTGAGGACTGACCAGGGGTCTGAGTGCGGCTGAGCGTGGGAGGGGTCCCAGACTTTGCGGGTACTTGGCCTGGTGGAACCCTCACCCCCATCTCTGTCTTTACACACTCTGCCCTGCTCCGCTGTTGTGCCCACCCCCTGCTGATGGCCTGGCCTGCCATCTCTGTGCCCTGGGGCTCCACCCGAGACCCTGCGCCTGGGTCAGGGGGCTGGCAGGGCCAGACCCCTGGGCCTCAGGTTGCCCCCGCTGCCCCACCCAGAGGGTCCATAGACGGACCTGAGATCCCGGAGACCCCCCACCTCCTCCGTCCTAGGGGTTTTCCGCTAGACTCGGGGAAAGGGGGACTGTGCTGTGTGTCCTGTGTCCCCAGAGGGAGCCTGGCCTGGAAAATCATGGTCCTGGGCCAAGGAGGGGCCCCAGCACCTGGGGCCAGCCTGGCAGGCCCCAGAGGAAGGTGGCACAGTGGCCGTTGGGCCCCTGGCTCCCATTTCTAATCCTGGTTCTTCCTGGCTCCTGCCACCCTGAGTCCCCATGTGCCCAGGCCCCAGATCCCATCCCTATGCAGTGAGGACAGTCCCCAGGCCCGGGGCTGGGGGCACAGTGGGATGGGCCAAGGGCTCATCCCAGGCCTCCCGGGCGGCCTCAGTGACTGCTGGGACGGGACCTGCCCACTGACCCCGGGAGCTCATGGTGCCCTCATGGCCTGGGCTGGCTGTTCACACTCTCCCTGGCCCAGATGAAGCCAAATTCAGGGTCCACATCTGTTCCAGGAGGAAGGAAGTGTGGTGTGGGGCGACAGGGCTCTTACCGGCACTGAGGCGGGTGCCCCAGTGCCCCTCCAGGGTGAGGTCTGGGGTAGACTGAAGTGCCACCTCACGGTCCTCGACACATTCCCAGCTAAGCTCCAGGTGGGTGTGGAGGAACAGAGGCTTATCAGAGGCCATGGTGCCTCTCTTTGGGCTGACGGGCATGGCCCAGGGACCCCAGCACGGCCTCTGTCTTCCAGGCCAGGGGGCTGGGGCAGGGCCTGTGCTGGGGGTGGGGGCTGCCTCCATGGCCGCAGCTCAGACACCTGCTGGGGGCCGTTTCTGGGGCCCAAGCTCCACTTTCCTTGGGGATGGCCACTCCCAGCCAGGTCCCCTGGGCCCCAGAGAGTGTGCTTCATGCCCGGTCCCCTGGCAGGGCTCCCCGAGTGCCAATTATGTGTAACTGGGGAGATGGGATTGTCCTGGGGTGAGGTGTGGGACCGGACCAGAGCAGCACCCCCATCGGAGCCCCCACACTTGCTGCCTGGAGGGGACGGGTGCGAACTCGGGGCAGGGTCTTCCAGGGGCCCCTTGGGCTCTGCCCCGGGCATGGGGCGGGCGGGGCTGAGAGGAGCCTGCGGGACAGGCGTCGGGCTGGGCCTCACGCGTGCAGGTCCGTGTGTAGCTGGGAGGGACAGAGGTCTGCTGGGCGTGTGTTGGGATGGGGTAATTGGGAGGAGGGGAGCTTTACCCAGGAAGATAGATAAGTACGAAGATAACCCTCTGATAACCTGAATCAATATTTCCCCATCGTGGCTCACAGGAGCCCCCACAGCTGTTTTCTCGATAATTTGGTGAATGGTCCACCCACCTCTCGCCCCTCCCCCGCCCGCCCCACCCTCCTACGTCCCTGCTGGGCCATATAAGGCCCAGACCCCTGTCCTGGTCGCTCTCCCACACCGACCTGCCCTGCCACCATGGGGCTGCCACTGGGCTGCTTGGTGGCCCTGTGCCTGGCCCTGACCTCGGCCAGGGGCGCGGAGCTGCGGAAAGGTGAGGGGTGCATCCTGGGAGGGCGGGAGGGCGGATGTCCTGCCTGCCATGGGAGGCGGTCCTCTTCTGCCCAGACTTTGGGGTGGCTGGTGTGGGGGGGCGTCCTGCAGCCCCCAGCCCTGCTGACTTTGGGTGGAAGGAAGGAAGGATGGAAGGAAGGTTGGACAGGTGTCCTCGGGTTTCCACCATCCCTTTGAAGGTGGTCACCTGGCCAGAGTGCGTGTTGAGGTCGTACCAGGTGGGAACACCTAAGCTGGGCCACGTCTGTGAGCGTCGGGGAGGCAGGGGTGGCCGGAGGGGCTGACCCCAGGCATCAGGGATGCTCAGGGGGGCAAGGTCTGGGTTTGGCCACCTGTGGAAGGGGTCGCTTCAATCAGAGGAGGCGGTGCCGAGGGTGGGAATCCACATCCCTCCTGGAGGATGCCCTGCGCCATGCGCTGTGACCTCTGGGCTCTGTGGAGGGTCCTTGGAGGGCGGCCACCAGCTGGGTGCCAGGTGCCCACCTGGGCCACTCATGCCACCCCTTGCCCCCTGCCCCTGCGGTTCCCCAGAGGGCAGAGCCCGGAGCCATGGCCACAACGTCTGCAGCACCTGGGGCGACTTCCACTACAAGACCTTCGACGGCGACATGTTCCGCTTCCCCGGCCTCTGCGACTACAACCTGGCCTCCGACTGCCGGGATGCCTATAAGGAGTTTGCCGTGCACCTGCGGCGGAGCCCTGGCCGCAGCGGGGGCCACCCCCAGGTGGACTACGTCCTGCTGACCATCAAGGACGACGCCATCTACCTCACCCGCCAGCTGGTTGTGGTGAACGGGGCCATGTGAGTGGGGTCGGGCGGCATCCCCTCCCATGGTCCCTGGGAGCCCCCCATTCTCAGGCTGTTGGTTTGAGGTCAGGTGCTGATCCCCTCAGCACACACAGACCAGGGCCCCCATGGGTGGGGGGGGCAGGGCTCAGGGCTGTATTTGTCCTGTGAGCCTCCCTCTGCCCCCCTACTCGGGGCCCACCAGGCTCCAGGCGGTGGTGGGACAGTGTCGGCATCCTAGCCCCGGATGCCTGGCAGTGACCTGGTAAAGAGACTCCGTGCCTTCTGACGCCATGCTGGAGTCACACAAGCAGGGAGGGGTCTGTGGGGGCCCCCTGCCATGGCCCCCACCGCTGAGCCACAGTCTCTGGATCAATGGGGCTCCTCACCCTGGGGCCTGGCTGCAGCCCAGGTGGCCAGGCCAGCTCAGGGCGGGTGTGAGTGCAGGCCCCCGGAGGCACAGGGTTTGGGGGAGCGTGGGTGGGCTGGGTCTGCAGAGGCCACCCCTGGGGCTGCCCAAATGAGAGAGGGTGTGGAGAGGGAGGTGGGCAGGCAGGGCTCGGCTCTACCCGAAGGAGCCACCAGGCCAAGTGTGGCCCCGGGGTGAGAGTGGCTGCACAGCCTCAGTCCCCACCGGGCAGTGGGATGGGGGAGGACCAGCTGGTGGCTGTGTGGGCCGGCCCGACTCCCTCGTGTCCCCCAGGGTCAGCACCCCGCACTATGCCCCTGGGCTGCTCATCGAGCAGAGCGACGCCTACACAAAGGTCTTCTCCCGCGCCGGCCTGACCCTCATGTGGAACCGGGAGGACTCGCTCATGGTGGGTGCCGGGACTCCGGGGGCACGGCGTGGTCCAGGGCGGGCTGGCAGAGAAGGCTCTGTGCCGATGGGGAGGCCGGCGGGTTAGTGGTGGGCAGGGGTGAGGCCCCTCAGGGCGAGGACCCCCGGCTGAGGCCGATGCCCTTTCAAACGAGGTGTGAGGTGGCCCGGCCCGTGGCAGCTCACCCTCGCCCGCCCCCCGCCCCTGACAGCTGGAGCTGGACAGCAGGTTCCGGAACCACACCTGTGGCCTGTGCGGCGACTACAATGGCCTGCAGTCCTACTCGGAGTTTCTCTCTGATGGTGAGGGCCGCCGAGGTCGGCGGGGGTGGGGGTGCACGCTCCCAGCACCCCCTTGACGGGCTGTGCCCCCCCAGGTGTGCTCTTCAGCGCCATTGAGTTCGGGAACATGCAGAAGATCAACAAGCCGGAGGTCACATGTGATGACCCCGAGGAGGTGCCGGTCCCCAAGTCCTGCTCCCAGCACGTGAGTCGCCTGGACGCCCCCAGGGCAGGAGCTGTTCCCCAGGTTGGGGGCCCGGGGATATGGCGCCGCTTGTCTTCCCCTCTGGCCTCTGTCGGAAGCCGAGGGGCAGCGCGGACGGGAGGAGGGCGCAAGCAGCCCGCCCACCACCCACCGCTGTGTCTGCCTGCCAGCGGGCCGAGTGCGAGAGGCTGCTGACGGCCACAGCCTTTGAGGACTGCCTGGGCCTGCTGCCGCTGGAGCCCTACGTGCAGGCCTGTGCCCAGGACCGTTGCCAGTGCCCGTCCGGCGCCTCCTGCATGTGCAGCACCATCGCCGAGTTCTCACGCCAGTGCTCCCACGCCGGCGGGCGCCCGGGCAACTGGAGGACAGCCTCGCTCTGCCGTAAGCGCCCTGGGGGGTCAGGACGATGGGGACGGGACATGTGGGGAGGGTGGCCCAGTATCCCGGTCAGCAGCCTCGGCCTCGGATGGAGGACAGACCCAAAGCAGGGGCGGAGCCCAGGGCCCTTTGCGGGCACCCCTCCGTCCTGCCCGCTGCGCTCCGCCTCCTGGCCACGTCCAGCTCAGGGGCCTGCCTTTGCCCTTCCAGCCAAGACCTGCCCTGGGAACATGGTTTACCTGGAGAGCGGCTCGCCCTGCATGGACACCTGCTCACACCTGGAGGTCAGCAGCCTGTGCGAGGAGCACCACATGGACGGCTGCTTCTGCCCTGAGGGTGTGTGCTGCGGCGGCTGGAGTCGGGATGGGGTCCCGGTGGAGGGGATGCCACTGCTGAGGGCCCCTCCCAGACAGGCACAGTGGTGGCTCCTAGGGCTCTCGGGTGGGGGGACTCCTTCCTGGTCATCGCCCTGTGGGCAGACCCCCTGCCTAGCGCAGGGAACCTGGACGTTTCTGAGAAGGGGCTGGACTCTCAGGTACAGGAAGATCCCTGACCAGATACCGTGTGGGGACCTCAGGGTCACTCAGTAGACCAGGGATGCCTATGGGTGGGAGGCCTGGCTGGCGGTCCCCCCTCGGTGGCCTCAGCTGAGTGTGACGTCACCCTGCACTGTCCCAGGCACCGTGTATGACGACATCGGAGGCCGTGGCTGCGTCCCCGTGAGCCAGTGCCCCTGCAGGCTGCACGGGCACTTGTACGCGCCCGGCCAGCAGGTCAGCAGCAGCTGTGAGCAGTGGTGAGTCTGGGGCCAGCTGGCCGGGTGGGCAGGTGGGCTGGGGCGGCACTGAGCCTGACCCTGCACCCACTCCCTGCCAGCGTCTGCCACGCCGGCCGCTGGGTGTGCAAAGACCTGCTGTGTCCTGGGACCTGCGCCCTGGAGGGCGGCTCCCACATCACCACCTTCGACGGGAAAAAGTACACCTTCCACGGGGACTGCTACTACGTGCTGACCAAGGTGGGCCGCCCCCCCCCCCGACCCCCGGCAGCATGTGGGTGGGGCTGGGGTCCTGCCTGCATCCTCACTGCAGCCCGGCCCTTCCGCAGGCCGACCAGGAAGACGCCTTCGCCCTCCTGGGTGAGCTGGGCCCCTGCGGCTCCACGGACAAGCAGACCTGCCTCAAGTCAGTGGTGCTGCTGGCCGACAGAAAGAAGAATGTGGGTGCCCCCCTTCCGCGCCCTCCCCCTCCCCCCAGACGTCCCTACACCCTGGATCCCGGGGCCCTTCTCATCTCCGGGGTCCCCTTGGTCTTTCCCACAGGTGGTGGCCTTCAAATCGGATGGCAGCGTCCTGCTGAACGAGCTGCAGGTGAACCTGCCCCATGTGACAGGTGAGCCCCACTCCGGGAGCCCTGGGTGGCGGGCCGTGGCAGGTGGGCCAGGCGCCCCTCACACCCTCGCATCCCTGTCCTGTAGCGAGCTTCTCCATCTTCCGACCGTCCTCCTACCACCTGGTGGTGAGCACGGCCTTCGGCCTCAGGCTGCAGGTGCAGCTCGAGCCTGTGATGCAGCTGTTCCTGACGCTGGACCAGGCCGCCCAGGGCCGAGTGCAGGGTGAGTGGCCCCGCCAGGGCCCCGCACAGAGGTCGCTCTCAGGCCTGCCCCCTGTGCCCTGTGCCCTACTCGCTCCAACCCTGTCCTGGCCCCTCAGGCCTCTGCGGGAACTTCAACGGCCAGGAAGGTGATGACTTCCAGACGGTGGGCGGGCTGGTGGAGGCCACAGGGGCCAGCTTCGCCAACACCTGGAAGGCCCAGTCCAGCTGCCAGGACAAACTGGACTGGCTGGACGACCCTTGCTCCCTCAACATCGAGAGCGGTGAGGCTTGGCCCTGCGCAGGACAGCTGGGGCTCCCAGGGGATGGTGTGTGGGTATGGGAGGAGGCACGGCCCACCCTGCTCAGGGCCAGCCCGTCCACCTGCTGCCTTCTGCCATGTGGCCATCTGCCAAGTGACAGGGCACAGGGGCTGGGCCACTAATTGCTGGGTGGTGGCCTTTGTCCGGGACCAGGCCTGGCAATGGGACAGCACACCCTCCAAGACACCCCGCCACGTCTGGGAGGTTGGGAAGTGGGCACCCCTGGCTTGGTCTGGGTGGAGCTGACCTGGAGGGAGGGGCTGGGTTTGATCCCCAGAGGGGATGGTGTTCATGCCAGCTTGGGTGACCAGTCAGACTCAGGGATCTGCTGGAGGGACCACCCCCACTGAGGTTCTGACCCCTCTCTAGCCAACTACGCCGACCACTGGTGCTCCCTGCTGAGGAGGAAGGAGACACCTTTTGGCAGGTGCCACTCTGCCGTGGACCCAGCCGAGTATTACAAGGTCAGTGGGACCCTCAGGTGCACTTCCTGCCCCCCCCCGGTTTAGCCCAGGCAGGGGTGCTCTGTGCGCCTGGCTGAGCCTGAGGGTCCCGCTGGGAGTTGCTTAGTGTGATCGCGTACACATGCATGTACGTGTGCACTGCACAAGTGTGCACACGTGAGTACATGCATGCATGTGTGCATACACGGCATGGGCGTGTGTATGTGCATGTGTGCATGTGTATAGCATCTGCGAGTACGTGTGTGGGTACACATGTGCATGCATGCAGCATGTGTGAGTACATGCGCATGTGTGCTTGCATGTGTGCTCCCATGTGCCGGGAGTGCCCACACAGGAATGCCGGCTCACAGCCCCTGTCTTCTCACCACCCAGAGGTGCAGATACGACACCTGCAACTGCCAGAACAGCGAGGACTGCATGTGCGCCGCCCTGTCCTCCTACGCCCGCGCCTGTGCCAACAAGGGCGTGCTGCTGTGGGGCTGGCGGGAGCTCGTCTGCAGTGAGTGCCGCCCCCTGCGTGTTGCCCCGTTCTCCCACTGCCCCCTGGGGCAGCCCCTCCTGAGCGTCTAGGCCTGGGGGAGGGCCAGCCTGCTGCAGCCGGTCAGCGCCACTCCGCTGCTTGTGCAGGGTCCCGGAGCTGAGACCGCAGCCCATCTGCCCAGCAGGCAGGTGTAGGGGTGGGCGTGCTCGTGTGGCCCGGGTACCCCAGGGGCTGCCCTCGTTGGCCATTGGCTGGGCAGGTGTCCTGGTTCTGGACCAGGTGGGACTGAGAGACAGCCAGCAGGGTGGAAGCGGGAGCTGGCCCTCCTCCGGCCCCTCACGAGGCCCCTCGCTTTGCAGACAAGGATGTGGGCTCCTGCCCCAAGTCACAGATCTTCCTGTACAACCTGACCTCCTGCCAGCAGACCTGCCGCTCGCTCTCTGAGGCTGACACCCACTGCCTCCAGGGCTTTGCCCCTGTGGACGGCTGTGGCTGCCCCGACCACACCTTTCTGGACGAGAAGGGCCACTGTGTGCCCCTGGCCAAGTGCTCCTGCTACCACCATGGCCTCTACCTGCAGCCGGGCAAAGTGGTCATGAGGCAGGAGGAGCAATGGTGGGTGTCTGGGGCCAGGGAGGGCGGGGACGCTGTCCCTGGGGAGCCCGTGGCCCCGCCCAGCAGAGGGCTCTCTCAGCCCCGCCTCTCCCTCTACCCCTCTCCTGCAGCGTCTGCCGGAACGCGAGGCTGCACTGCACACGGGTCAGGCTGCTCGGCCATCGTAAGTGGACACTGCCCTGTGTGTGGCCCCTCCCCTTGGCCTGCTCTCCCCACCTCTGCTTCAGCTGAGCCAAGGCGGCTCCTCTGTCCCACAGGCTGTGAGGCCCCGAAGATCCACGTCGACTGCAACAACCTGACTGCACTGGCCGTCCGGAGCCCCCGCCCCGTCAGCTGCCAGACCCTGGCTGCCGGTTCGGTGAGTGATGGGCGGGCCCTGTGGAGGGGGCGGGGGCGGCGCCGTGCTGGCCCTGAGGCTCTAGGTGCCAGTCCTGCGGGCGTAGGGGCCCCGTCGGCCCACCTGTCCCTGGAGGAAGGCCCCAGGTGGGCAGCTCTCACCCGTCTCCCCGTCCAGGGAGAGAGGTCAGGTGCGGGGCGGGGCTGCGAGGGGGGTGTCTACAGTGTCAGAAGAGCAGCAGGGCAGGGCTGGCCTGGCACTGACTCCCCGATCCCCGCTGTCTGGCTGCCCCAGTACCAGACGGAGTGCGTCAGCGGCTGCGTGTGCCCCGAGGGGCTGCTGGACAACGGCCGTGGGGGCTGTGTCAAGGTGGAGGAGTGCCCCTGCGGGCACAACCAGGACCTGTACGACCCCGGGAGCAAGATCCGAGTGAACTGCAACACCTGGTATGAGGCCTGGCCTGGCCGCCCCCGGCCCCAAGCGCTCCGAGGGCCCCGCTCCTCCCTTTGGGCTGGCGTGGGGTCTGCAGGGCCCTGTGGCCCCGCACCTGGCTGGCAGTCCTGGCCCTAAAGGGGGTTGCTGGACAGCACTTTTGGGTTGGTGAGGGCTTGTAGGTGTGGTGCCTGGGGGGCTGTCCACACAGCACCTGGGGTTTGGTCAGGCCGCCCTTGGAGCGGGAGCACTGGGACTCCAGCTGCAGCTCGAGGCTCCTCTCCCACCCTCCTCAGCACCTGCCAGAGAGGACGCTGGGCCTGCACCCAGACCAGGTGCCATGGCACCTGCACCATCTACGGGAGCGGCCACTACATCACCTTTGATGGGAAGTACTATGACTTCGATGGACACTGCTCCTATGTGGCCACTCAGGTGAGTCCAGGGCAGCTCCCGGACCCGACCTGTGCTCCGTCCATGCTCTGCTGGCCCTGAGGATGGCCATGAGGGCTGCACAGCCCAGTGAAGGGCCTGGGTGGAAACGGCCAGCCCTTCCTCTCCCTCCCGTTCTGTGACGCTCGCTCAGTGCACGGGAGCGAGGGGTGAGTGGGGATGGTCAGGGCCCTCCTGCGATGTGGTGGCCCCCCTCTCAACAGAGGAGGGACTGAGGCTCTGCAGGGTGGGGTGCCCGGGGCACTTGTGCCCAGCTGGCTCGACTCACGTCCCCTGTGGGACTCCAGGACTACTGTGGCCAGAACTCCTCACTGGGCTCCTTCAGCATCATCACCGAGAATGTCCCCTGCGGCACGACCGGCGTCACCTGCTCCAAGGCCATCAAGATCTTCATAGGGGTGAGTGCTGCCCACCCGGGGGCGTGTGGGGTTCCCGTGGACACACCCAGTGACCAGGTCTCCCCTGGGCACAGAGGACAGAGCTGAAGCTGGAGGACAAGCAGCACACGGTGATCCACCGTGACGAGGGCCCCCACGTGGCCTACACCACGCGGGAGGTGGGCCAGTACCTGGTGGTGGAGACCAACACTGGCATCATCGTCATCTGGGACAAGAGGACCACCGTCTTCATCAAGCTGGCCCCGTCCTACAAGGTGCGCAGCCGCCCTGCCCGCTTGGCCCCGCAGGCCCCCTCTGTGAGCTCCTCTGGAAGCCTTGGCTTGCCCCTCTCTGCAGGGCGCCGTGTGTGGCCTGTGCGGGAACTTCGACCAGCGCTCCAGCAACGACTTCACCACGCGGGACCACATGGTGGTGGAGAGCGAGCTGGACTTCGGGAACAGCTGGAAGGAGGCCGCCACCTGCCCGGACGTGACCACCATCCCCGAGCCCTGTGCCAAGAACCCGCACCGCCTGGCCTGGGCCGAGAAGCAGTGCAGCATCATCAAGAGCCCGGTCTTCCAAGTCTGCCACAGCAAGGTGGGCGTGACTGTGGGTGTGGCCATGGGCGCTGGGGTGGGGAGAAGGGCGTGGCTGCAGGTTGTCGGGACCTGGCAGCCTCTGGGGCATCCTCCTGGACTCCAGCTTCGCCTCCAGCCTCTGTCCTTTTGACCACATGACCAGATGCTAACCCTTCCTTCTGAGACTCCTGGCTGGAGCCCCAGCCTCCTGTACCTTCCAGGGCGGGAGAAGGACAGTAACCCCCTGACTCCAGGCAGGAGCTGGGGCTGACAGGCAGGTCAGCGCAGCGAGGGATCCTGTCAGCTCCCCCTGGGGGGGCCATGCGGGAATGGCCCTTGTCCCAGGAGCGGGCTGGCGGCGGGGCCCTGAGTTCCTGGGGCCTGCAGGGGAAGGCCGGTGTGGACCCAGGCTGACGATGGCTGCCCCCCCAGGTGGACCCCAAACCCTTCTTCGAGAACTGCGTTCACGACTCCTGCTCTTGTGACTCCGGCGGGGACTGCGAGTGCTTCTGCTCGGCGGTGGCCTCCTACGCCCAGGAGTGCACCAAGGAGGGCGCCTGTGTGTTCTGGAGGACACCGGAACTGTGCCGTGAGTGCCCCCCGCCCCCCGCCCGAGGGTGGCCTGGCCCTCCCTGCCCGCGCTGACCCCGCCCTTCCCCCCCAGCCGTGTTCTGTGACTACTACAACCCTCCCCACGAGTGTGAGTGGCACTATGAGCCCTGCGGGAACCGCAGCTTCGAGACCTGCAGGACTGTCAACGGCATCCACTCCAACATCTCCGTGTCCTACCTGGAGGGTGAGGCCCAGTGGGGCCCGGGACCCTGGGGCCCAGGGTGGGCCGGGCTTGCGGTTCTGCAGAATCTGCGCGTTGAACGGGGGGCCTGGAGCCTGAGCTCAGACCTGCTGGGCAGGGGAGAAGCAGGAAGGAGGCAGGGTGACACTCAACCTGTGACGTCGGGAGGGGAGGCACTGAGGACGTGGCAGAGCAGGGGAGGGGCGCGCTTCAGAGGAAGGACTAGGGGGCCTTTGAGCTGAGAAGTAGCTGGACCTGAATGAGTGGGAGATACGCCAGGTCAGGGGTCAGAGGGGTGTGGCTGGTGGGTGGGGCCCGGTTGTCCATCACAGGTGGGCGGGGCCCGGCTGTCTCTTTGGTCACAGGGCAGTAGGCCCAGCTCAGCTCAGCAGGGGGATGTGGGGGATGGATCTAGTCCTCTACCTTTCCAGCCCTGGCCTTCCCAGAGGAACATCCCAGGGAGAAGGGCCTGTCACGACAGGAACAATGAGTGGGGGTCCCACCAACACAGTCCAAGCCCAGGGCCCTGTGTCCACTAGGCTGCTACCCTCGGTGCCCTGAGGACAGGCCCATCTATCAGGAGGACCTGAAGCAGTGTGTCAAGAGAGAAGAATGTGGCTGCTACGTGGGGGGCACCCACTACCCACCTGGAGCACCCGTGCCCCCCAAGACAGACTGCCAGTCTTGGTACCTGAGCGCATAGCATGGGGGGCCCGGGGAGGTCCGCACACACGCATGAGCACACGCGTGCATGGGTGCAGGCACTCACGTGTAGCACATGCACATGAGAGCCAGGGCGCAGGCCTCTCTGGTTTTTGCTCCCCTCTCCCCACCCCCATCCTGCCCACTCTTCTAGCCTCGGGGCGGGCTCCTTTCGGGCTGGGTCCTGGGACTCTGGGCTGCACCTGGCACAGCCAGGGCCGGCTTCCCTGAGCCTGCAGCCCTCACGTTTGCTTTGCAGTGTGTGCGACAGCTCCTCGCAGGTCATCTGCCAGCCTGAGGAAGGTGAGCTGCCTTCTGCGGCCGCCCCAGAGCCCGCAGTCTGCCTGGCCCTGGGACCCTGGGGCTGTGCCCCGGGTGGGCAGCTGGCCTCCGCCTGCGGGTCCTTGCCACCCAGAGCCCCTCCAGTCTGTGGCATCCCTGGGCGGCTCCCAGCACACACTGCGTTTCCCCGGGTGGGGAGCCTGGGACCCTCCTGAGACACAGCTCCTGAGTTCTGATGGGGCTCAGGACCCCCTTAGGGGTTGGGGGTCAGGGTTTCCATGGAGCATTGGTCACTGACAGGAGCTGGGGGACACCCTGTTGGTCCCTTATTGGGACAGGCCGAGGGCTCTTGTTCCCCATGTGTTGATGTCCACCCTCTCCCGCTCCCCAGGGAAGATCCTCAATTTCACCCAGAATGGCGCCTTCTGCTACTGGGAGATCTGTCTCCCCGACGGTACGGTGGAGAAACACTTCAACATCTGTGTGTCCACCTTGACACCCCCCACCACGCCTCCTGTGTCCACCACGCCTCCTGTGTCCATCACGCCTCCTGTGTCCACCACCACCACCACCACCACCACCCCGACGCCCAGCACAGGTGAGGCCCAGGGCCACGCGCCCCCTCCTCCCGCACCCCGAGCCCACAGAGACGGCCTTTCCAGGGGCAGGAGTATGGCTTACATGGGCAGGAGGTGACACCCACATGCTCCTCGACTCAGGCAATGAATGTCTGCTGGGCCCCCAGCCTTGCGTGTGGTGACACCTTGCGCGTCATGACTGTATCCCTGAGCCCAGACCACAGTGGCAGTGGCATGAGGTGTTTCTCAAAACCAGCAAGAAAATAACCCTATGGGTTAGCAAAGGCAGAGAAATGTCCTCAAACACCTCTGCGTTGGTCCCGGTGGCGAGCGCAGCCCCCACTGAGCAGGCCGGCAGGGACACAACAGCCACAGGAGGAGAGACCTGTGAAAGTGAGGGCAGGGGTGGCTCTGACACTGTGCGATGACACACTCTTCTTCCCGTTTCCCTGCAGCTCCACCATCCTCTCCGACTACGAGTAAGTGTGACGGGCGAGGAGACAAAGCCTGACCCTCACAGAGCTGCCCTGACACTGGACGTGGGGCAGGCTGCCCAGCCCTGTGCTTAGGGACCACACACGGTGCCTTTGGCGATGGATTCCTGATCTGCTGAGTCTGGGGATGCATGCAGGGGGACTTGACCAGCTCCGACTGACAGCGCTGCTGGTCGAGGGTCAAGGCCAGAGCCCTTCCAGTGTGCTTCCTCACCAGAATGGCTGACCCATCTGCTAGTTACTGTTTGGGCACGAGGGTTTGAGTGGGGCTGAGGGAGGGCTCTGGGTCAGAGCCCTGTGGCTCTGGTGTGTGTGTGTGTGGGGGGCACTCTGCCCCCTCTGGGTCTCAGGTTTCAGCTGCAAAGGAGGGTGGGTGCGGAGTGCAGTCCCAGCTCTCTGAGCCTCCACGGTGGGCCCTTGGTGGGGGGGGGGGGTGCAGTCACAGGCTCTTGGAACCCTCTGGGTCCCAGTGACCTCCCAGGAGGGGCCACCCCAGGCATCAATGACCAGCGTTGGCTCTCACTTTCCCTAGAGCTGTGCTGCTTCTGGTCTGACTGGATCAACGAGAACCACCCGGGCACCGAGCCCAACGGCGGCGACCGAGAGACGTTCCACAGTGTCTGCCAGGCCCCTGAGGACATCGAGTGCAGGGCAGCTGCCAACCCCCACCTCAGCTGGGAGGAGCTGGGCCAGAAGGCCCAGTGCGATGTCTCCGTCGGGCTCATCTGCCACAACGAAGAGCAGTTTGGAAATGGGCCGTTTGCCGTCTGTTATGACTACGAGATTCGTGTCAACTGCTGTCTGCCAATGAATGAGTGTCCTGGGTCCACACCCCAGACCCCAACACCGACACCTACCACCACCACCACCACCACCACGACCACCGAGACACCAACCACCACCACACCCACCACCACCACCACCGCCACGGTGACGACCACCCCCACCGCCTCACCGACCACCCCGACCCCAGAAATGATGACATCCACACCCACGCCAGAACCCACCACCACTGTGACCATCACCACGCCCACAACGGAATCGACCCCCACCACTCCATGTGTGGAGGACTGCCAGTGGACGGGCTGGGTGGATTCTGGAAAACCAAACTTTAACAAACCAGGTGGAGACTTTGAATTCATTGGCAACGTCTGTCAGCCAGGCTTCGCAACCAACATTTCCTGCAGAGCTTCTCAGTTTCCAAGTGTCCCCATCGAACAGCTGGGACAAACTGTGGTGTGTGACCTCTCAGTTGGGCTGGTGTGCAAAAACGAAGACCAGAAGCCAGGGGGAGTCATCCCACAGCCCTTCTGCCTGAACTATGAGATCAACGTCTACTGCTGCAAACCCTGTGGCCCTTCATCTACCACCACCACCACCACCACCGAGAAACCAACCACCACCACACCCACTGCCTCAACTGAGACACCAACCACCACCACACCCACCACCACCACCACCGAGACACCAA
>VMDR010005568.1:0-50820 GCA_007922815.1 Macrotus californicus
AATTTTAAAACTTAAAACGCAGATTCTCCGGATTGCTAGTCAATAGCTTCTCCAGACATATTATTTAAATAATATCCAGAACCAGTTAGAAGCACTCCTTACTTACACTGTCAAAATAAACTAACTTAACCAAAATGGTATTCAGCTTTTATATAATTCCTAAATAAACTGAAAATCGACAGGAAGTTACTAAAACTGTAATTCAAAATCTGATAATCTGTAGAATTTCTAAAGCTGGGCTGAAGAAGCCTGTTATCTTACTCACACTGGGAGACCAGTGATATTTTCCTCTCCTCTGAAGTCAAGAATCACTTTTCTTAGCACTGTAAAAAGAAAGATCCAAAGATTATAATGGCTGTGGCAGATGGATGACCTCTTCCTGTGGAATTTTCCAATATAGTGATCTTGGGCCCCGTAGCCAGTATTTGCCCTTGACATTGGCCTTGGAGGAGCTGGAAACTTCTCACACAGTCTCTACCAGCTATTCCTATTGTTACTAATTCCTATTATTAATTGTTATTAACTGTGTGATTTGGGGGATGTTACTTAGCTTTCTGAGCCTTGTTTCCTTATTTAAAAAATACAGGTTAAAACAAAACGAAAAGAATCGGCTTTCTTTGCTGAGGTGGTTCTGGTGAACTACCTTAAACAATTATTCCATTAACAAGGAGGGTTCTACTACTGAGAACTGAGAGGCACAGTATCCTCTCCATTTTCTACTTTCCAGGACCAAGGAAATAAACTTGACTGGGAAGGAGGAAATTCTAAGGTGTTCTAAATTAAAATTACTGCACCCAGAGAGTAAAAGAGACAGGACGGTTAACCTGTCAATCGCTGTGGACCACCTCTGACAAAAGGATGCTATTTCTGTGTATCTGTGGGAATTAAATTCCAGGTGGCTATTTCCACAGGTTATTTCAGTCAGGCATCAATAACTTCAGGAGCCTCCACCTCTTGCTTATACGGGGGCCTTCCAGACTGAAACCTACCGCCAATCCAGGGCAGCCTCTGCACGTAACCCAGAGCTGGCCCTGCTACGCTGCCTCCCGGCCCCTTTGCCTACAGCTAATGCGGATTCCTGCAGACAGTGAGCATCTTTCTTCCCCTTTTCCGGTACCTGATGTATAAAAAAGCTTACAAACTCGGAGACAATGGACATGTCTTTCTGATGGGGGAACTCAAGAGTTGGAAAAGTTTTAGTTGTAAGTTATACTTAATAAGTGATTATGCACGTAAAAAGCTACTGTTCCAGGAACTGGGATGTATAACCAGACCCATCCTGACTCCAGGAGACCACAGCAGTTCGACCTTTGTGCCCCAGGACTGCAGGCAATCAAAGTGGTATCCAGGGAGAGACGGCCACTGCCTGGGACACAGATAAAGAATCACTGGTGGACAGACCAAAGGCTGTTAGGAAGATGGCTGGACCGCTGCTCCTATCTGATTAACCTTTTCCCTGAGTTCCAAACCCCTTACCTACTTTTCTCCTGAATTCCAAACCTCTTACCTACATTTTTCTTCTACTTAAAAAAAGGTTGACTTGAGATGAAATGTAAGACGGTCTTTCAGAGGTACATAACCCGTCGTCTCTTCAGATTATGGGACACCTGAACGAAGAGCCCATAAAGATCCAACCCTGTTTCTGCTTATTGGTCTGGTAGTGACAAGCAGCACAAACACCCACTTTTCTGGTCTCATATCCTGGTGACTCTGCTGGGACAGACTCTGGGACTGCCTGGTAAATCTGGGTATTTGGTGGGGCGTCCCATTGCTGCCTGGACTGGGCAACTCTGGGTGTGGATCTGGAGAATCCACAGCAGCTGCCAAGTGATTTCACTTGGGGACTCTCCTCTGACTCTCGGCACTTCCGCTGCCTCCACTTCCTGATCGAATCACCGTGCTTTCTGGTCAGGGTTAGATCAGTCGTCAGGAATTAAGGTGCCTTCTGGTTTGGTCTGCGTCATGGGTACAGAGCTCTGTCGGGGAGAATGGGGGCGAAGAGCCTCTGTTCCAGGAAAAAGCCTTCTGGGGCAGGTTTTGGCTGACTGATCGACCAATGCTAATAAACCTATGACAAAAAATAAAATGATTTTTTATTGTAATACTGCTTAGTTTCCTTATAATCTGGACTCAGGAGAGTGCTGGCCGCTGAATGGGTCTTCAAAGTACTATACTATACTGCAAACAGAGTTGTTTTGTCAAAGATCAGGGAAGTGGGATGGAATGCCTTCTACATGTGCTTTTATAACTTTACATAATAAAGGTGTAGGATTAAAAGGAAATAGATTAATGGTCCAGAGAAAAGGGAATTTGCCTGTGGCAGAGAGCAGAAGCTCACAGGAAGATCAGGATGTCAGGGTTCCCACGGCCCCTTTTGCCCTGGGGCACCTTCCTCCTTACTCGGCTGAGGGAGCTGGAGGTGCCTGAACTGGTCTCTCTGTCCTGAACCTGTCCAGGGACCACATTCAGTGGGGGACAAGCCCCTCCTGGGGCAGGGCAATACCCTTTGTGAAGACTTCCCGTGGGAGTAGGGACAGAGGGCCAGCGTGCTGGCTATTACTGAGTACGTACTGTTTCCTACATTGGATCTGCTACACTGGGAAAGCTCAAAGCTTTCTTGCATGGATGACCCTACTAAAATAACCGACTTAGTTTCATCAGGTTTTGCTACCCACCATCCCAACTGGGCAGACAAGCCTTACTAAACCTTACTAAATATTTTGCTTATGGGGATGAGCAGAGGCGGGTGTTGGATAAGGCAAATGAAGAGGTTTGGAGACTACACCGAGAAAATCCAGATGGCGCTCCTGACCCTACTAAGTACCTTTAACCAAGCCCGGGGGACCCTAATGAGAACAGCCTTCTTCTTTTGGAGCATTGTAAGAGATGCATCCTTGTGGGACTTAAGAAAGGAGTCCCTAAACAGAAAAGTCTGACTATGGTACAGACGGTATGACAAAAGCCCACAGAGGGCCCCTCTGAGTTTCTTGAAAGAATCTTCTAGGCCTGTAGAAAATATGCTGATTTGGATCCACAAGCCCCTGAAAATATTAGAATGGTGAATATGACCTTTATCTCTCAAAGCACACCTGACATCAAAAGAAACTTCAGAAGCTGGAGGGAAGAACCGGCATGAAACCTTCCCAGTTAGTAGACGTTGCCTTCAAAGTTTATAGCAGAGAACAGAAAAAGGCCTAAGTGACCATTATTTTCTTGGAACAGGCCTCAGGGCAATTCCATCAGCAGGCAAGAGGCGCCTGACCCCGTCTAAAGTGCTTGCCGCTGATCAGTGTGCGCACCGCAAAGGAAAGGGGCACTGGAAAGGTGGGTGCCCTGATGAAGGACAAGGAGGTCAGGGTCCGAGGACTCGAGAGCTACGCTGGGAAAAGGGAACGGCTCCGACAGCGAGTGATGGGCCTGGAGGGTCTCTCATTACAACCCATTAAAGCCACCCCTCAGGAATCTCGGGTAAAACTAACAGTAGGGGGACAAACTGCAGACTTTTTGATCGATACCAGAGTGACATATCCATGGTCGACAGACCTCTGAGTGCTCATGGCAGGCTGTGGCTGTAACTGAAATTTCTGGAAGCCTTGAAAGCCAATTTTTCTTGAAACCATGAAAATGTGCTGTGGGAGATACAATTTTAACTCGTAAATTTTATATATTCCCGAGCATCCAGTTCCTCTTCTAGGAAGGGACGTGCTGTCAAAACTGCCCTCAAATCGCTTTTCCTCCAGGGGAACAACAGCTCCGCCTACCACTCCCTCCAGAGCATGCTTGGCAGCTCCTCATGAAACCGTGGAAGAGGAAAAATGACCTTGGCCAGAGAAATCGAGAATCAGGTAAACCCCATTGTGTGCTGCTGGAAAGCCAGAGAGGGCTAAGTGAGCCTCCCTTGTTAAAGCTGACCTCAAGCCAGAGGCAGGGACTCCCGGTAAGAGGCAGTATCCCTTGCAGAAAGAAGCCCTAGAAGGAATACACCCAATAATTCAGAAGTTTCAGGAATGTGGACTTATTCAGCTCTGCCACTCTCCATACAACACCCATATTGCCCATTAACAAACCCCACTCAAATGAGTATTGATCCATGTAAGATTTAAGGGTCATAAATGACATTGTACAGGACATCTACCCTACGGTCCCAATCCTTCCACTCTGGTAAACAGTACACCCAGCACAGCCTCTGGTATTCAGTACTGAAGACGCCTTCTTTTGTATTCCAGCTGATCAAGACTCTCAAGGAACCTTGGGTCAAGACTTAGCACTGCTGGACGGTCCTTACCACAAGGGTTCAAGAACTCACCCATGAGTCTGGGGGAGACCCTGAACCAGGACTTAGGGAGGGACTGTATTACAATATGTAGATGCCCCTTAATTACCGGACATCATTTCAGCAATGTTTAACTAATGCTACAACTACCGTGAGCCATCTGACACCTTGTGACTATTAAGTACCAGCACAGAAGGCCCAGATTTGCCAACAAGCAGTAAGGTTTCTTGGGTTGCTGCCTGAACCTGGCAAAAGAAGCCTTACTGGGAACAGAAAAGAAACCATAATTCAAATGAGAGTTTCCAATACCAGGAAACAGTTCAGAGGATTCCTGGGGTTGGAGGGCTACTGCTGCATTTGGATTCCAAACTTTGGGCTCATTGCTAAACCACTGTATGACGCTCTGAAAGGAGCAGAATATAGCTCATTAGAGTGGACAAAGGAGTGCGTTCAGGCTTTGGAGTCCCTGAAGGTGCACATGGTTTCCTTTGGGGCTTCCACACCTACTGAAGCCCCTTCAACTATACATTCATGAAAGGCAGAGCAGGAGTCCTCACCCAAGGCTTAGCGACATTCCTTAACTCACCACATACTTGTCAAAGAAACTACATCACACTGCCCAGGGCCGGCCAGCTAGCTTGAGGGCTGCGGCAGCCTCCTGTGAGCTTTTACAGGAAGCTGAAGTTTTCCTTGAGACAGCCTGTCACCATTTATGCACCCCACCAAATGTGGAGCCTGCTGGAGCAAAAGGGAAATTTGGGGCTCACTGCTGGAAGAGTGGGCAGGTGCCAAGCAATTTTTCTTGACAATGCCAACGTCTCCCTCAAAACTGTAAGTAAGTTTAGTCCTGCCTCGCTTCTCCCGGAGCCTGGCTAGCTGCGCTAATACACGACTGTGCTGAATAACTGATGAAGTTTACTCTAGCAGAACTGATTCACAGGACCATCCTCTAGAAGAGTCAGATGGACAAATGAAACAGAAAGGCTGGTACAGAGTTGTGATCCCTGAAGGACTAGTAGAGGTCAAGGCCTTGCTGCCAGGAACCTCTGTCCTGAAAATGAACTGATTACACTGATGAGGGCACTGGAATTGTCGCAGGGAAAGAGAGTGAATGTATATATTGCCTCAAGGCAAGCTTTCCTAATTTTGCAATCACATGGCTCCTTCTGGGAGGGAAGAGGACTATTGACCTCCAGTAAAAAGGAATTAAACATGCAACAGAAATTTTAAAGTTATTGTAAGCTGTCCAGGTACCTTTAACAGGTGGCAGTTATGCACTGCGCGGGGCATCAGAAAGAGGACACTGAAGTGGCTACAGGAAACAGTCTGGCTGATCGAGCAGTGAAAGAGGCTGCTAAAGGGCCATTTATAATGCCTTTGGGACCTGTTCTGGACTTGTGACAATTTGACCCTGAATATTCGCCTGCAGACTTAGAGAGAGCTAAGGGTTGGGGTTTTGATGAAGAAGGTCCTGACAGCGGATGGAGAAAGAATAAGAAAGGAGTCATGCTGCCTCCGGAACATCGAGTAGAGCCTGTTGTGAAGTGCTTGCTGAGGCCACTCACGGTGGAGGGACTCATTAACCACCTACATCAAACTGTGGCTCGCACATCCTAGAACTTCTAAAGCCCTAGAAAAAGTAATTGCTAGATGTGTCATGTGCAGAAGAATAACCCTAAGGTAGACCCCTATCAAAAGAAAGAAGGGAAACAACACCAAGGACAGAGCCTGTTTGAGGACTGGCAAATAGACTTCACCCAGGTGCCGAGCATGGAAACACTCATTAGTCTTTGTGGACACCTTTTCAGGATGGGTAGGAGCCTAGCCTACTAGAACTGAGAAATCCTCAGAGTGAAGGAAGTAATTCCTCATTTTGGCTTCCCCATAAGCATCCAGGATGATAACGGACCTGCTTTTGTTTCAGAAATTACATGAAAGGTTAGTAAATTTTTCAAATCCTGTGGAGGCCACGCAGCAGGAGACCTCAGGCTCTGGGAAGGTAGAGAAGATGAATCACACCTTGAAGAAAAATATAGCCAAGCTGTGCCAAGAAACTCATCTCCACTGGGATCAACTTTGCCTACTGCCCTGCTCAGGGTAAGGGTGGCTCCTCAAAGTAGGATTCAATTGAGTCCTAATGAAATTGTGCGCAGTCGAGCACTTCAGGCTATGATTGGGGTGCGAGGTATGTGTATACATCAAGAAGTGAAGGTAAAGAACTATGTACAACAGTTAAGTCCGACCTTAGCTGTAACCAATGACCTTGCCCGTATCATAGATCTCTCCCCCACAGGCTCGCTGCATTCCTTTGAGCCTGGGGACAAGGTGCTACTCAAGACTTGGAAGACAGGATCCCTAGAGAGCCAACTAGAAGAAAAGTGGACCGGACCTGGGGATGTACTCCTCCCCGTGCCCTCCACGGTGAAACTGGCAAGAATGAAACCTCAGACTCATCACACCAGAGTAAAAAAAGCACCAGAACAATGGGCCACCAAACAACAGGAAGACCTGAAAGTCATCTTTTGAAAGCAATAACTTACACTCTTTTCATTTAACCCCATGTTGTGGAGAACTTATTCCTTTCAAACAAGATGAAAATATTTGGGTACACTTAGCAAAAAAAAGTCCTAAACATATCTGACTTTTGTCTTGCAGGAGGAACCTATGTTGGAAAAACTTTCACTTCATGTCTAGGGGGGTGTCTGTACTCCCCTGGAAAGCCTTTGAAATTATACTGTGTTTCGACGTATCAATAAGAACAGAATCTACTCTGTCATCTTTTAACTGGGGGCCTGTGGTAACTCTAAAGGACAGGGAAACGTTTTCCTTAAAGGTCACTAATGTAGCCCTAGCTGGAGAGTGGGCAACTTTTTGCCAACTGCACGAAGACCTGTTTTGTGCTTTCAGCAGGTGTGAAGATGAACTGCACAGCCACCAGTAAGGTGCCGTGTGCCTTTGGTCACGTCCAGCTGCTGGCAGGATGGTTTCTGACATGCGGAAGGACTGTCTGTCCCTGTGCTCCAGCAAACGGTTCTGGGGACCATGCTCTCTGGGAAGACTGGCGGTGTTCATGGCTCAGGCCCGGCCCCACCCGGGACTGACAGGAACTCTCCCTTGCACCTGATTGCAACAGTGATTCACGCCTTTTTAGCCCCACTGAATATATTACACATTTTTGACTAGATTTGTAACGCTAGTCATGGCAACCTCTTTGAATACAGAAATAAGCCTGCGCTATGACAAAAGCTTTGAATGCCACCACTCAAGCCATTAGTGCCATCGGTCAGGCACCAGGACAAGTCAGAGAAGCGGCATTAGAGACCCGTGTGGCTACTGACCACTTCCTTTTCAGACGTAATCATGGGTGTGAAGAATTCAAAGGACTTGGCTGTTTCAATCTGACTGATAATTCACAGCTCACAGAGCATAAGGGAAAGCAAGTAACTAAAGTAGTGTCCAATATAAAACAAGAAGAGGGGTTCTTTGGTATTGATTTGTCTAAATTAACCTCCTGGCTGCCTAGTACTACTGGTCTTAGAGGCATTTATTTCCATTTGTCTCATCTTTTTCAGGAGCATAGCTTGTCATCGCACAGAATGTGCCCTCTTATGTGGACCTGCGATTAAGCATATTCCCAACCCCCTACCAGACTGTCTGACGTTAAGATATTTGCTCAATGGCAAATGGTTACTTCCATATGAGACTGATCTCACAGAAATAAGACAGTCTAACAGTGAGGGAATGCTGAGGGAACTCAAAGACGGAACATTTTTAGCTTTAAATTATATTTAATATGCTTATTAATGAATGCACATAGAAAGCTCCTGTCCCAGGAACTGGGATGTATAACCGGACTCACCTGACTCCAGGAGACCCACAAGCAATTCAACCTTTGTGTGCTGGGGGACTGCACGCAATCAAGACGGGATCTGAGCCATTGTGCTCCAGGGAGAGATGTCCCGGGCCCAGGACAGATAAAGAATCACCAGTCAACAGACGGACAGGCGCCAGGAAAACTGCTGGAATGCAGCTCCTATCTGATTCACCTTTTCCCTGAGTTCCAAACCCCTTACCTACATTTTTCTTCTCCTTATAAAAAGGTCAGCTTGAGATAAAAAGTAAGATGGTCTTCTAGGGTACAAGGCCCATTGTCTTCTCAGACCGCTGGCCATCTGAATCAAGTGCCCACACAGATTCAGATTTGATCCTTGTCTCTACTCGGTGGTTCTGGTTGTGACAGGCAGCACGAACGCCGACTTTTCTGGTTTCATTTCCTGCCTAGCCACGCTCCTGGTGGGTTAGATGCCATGCCCTGGCAACAGCTTCTTTTTTTTTTTTTTTGCCAGCAATGGCCTAATAAAACCTTTCTTTTAAAAAGACTTGCACCCATGGAAGTTTATTGTTGCTGTTTAATGACTTATTCATCAAACCAAAGAAGAAAAAGCACAAACTTTCCATTCTACCCAGTTCCTACAAAACAGCTTCAAAATCCTCACCACTATGAATTCCTCTGGAACCAAAATCACCTGGACAGGCTGTTAGAAGACTGCTGGGCCCATCTCAGAGGTGAAGAGTCACTGGGTCTGAATCAGGAAATCTGCATTTCTAATAACTCCCGGGAAACCAATGCTGCTGACCTAGGGGCCACATTTGCAGAGGGCTGCTTCAGACAATCCCTTTAACCATTTTCTTCCTACTGGCAACAGTTACCTAAAAAGGATTTCCCGTAAGACTATCAGCCCATTCTTCAAAAGAAACCGTGCAGGCAAGAAGGGGCTGGAAAGAAGTATTCAAAGTCATGAAAGGCAACAAGGGCCTCCATCCAAGATGATTCTATCCAGCAAAGCTATCATTTAGAATGGAAGGGCAGATAAAGTGCTTCCCAGATAAGGTCAAGTTAAAGGAGTTCATCATCACCAAGTCCTTATTATATGAAATGTTAAAGGGACTTATCTAAGGAACAGAAGATGATCAAAAACTATGAACAGTAAAATGACAACAAACTCACTAACAACAACTGAACCTAAACAAAAATAAAAACAAACTAAGCAAACAACTAGAACAGGAACAGAATCAAAGAAATGGAGATCACATGGAGGGTTATCAGTGGGGAGGGCGAGAGTGGGGGGAAAAGGTACAGAGAATAAGAAGCATAAATGGTAGGTAGAAGATAGACAGGGGGAGGTTAAGAATAGTGTAGGAAATGTAGAAGCCAAAGAACTTATATATATGACCCATGGACCTGAACTAAAGAGGGGGAATGCTGGTGGGAGGGGCAGTGCAGGGCGGAGGGGAATAAATGTGAGAAAAAAATGGGACAGTTGTAATAGCATAATCAATAAAATGTGTTTTTTAAAAAATGAGGTAAGTATTGCCCTGGCTGGGTGGCTCAGCTGGTTGGAGCACTGTCCTGTACACCAAGAAGTTTGTGTGTTTGATCCCCAGTCGGGGTGTACGGGAGATAGCCGATCATTGTTTCTGTCTCATGTCGATGTTTCTCTTTCTCTCTCTCTCAAATCAGTAAACATCCTCAGATGAAATTAAAAAAAAAATGAGATAAGTATCTAGCTTTTATTTTTTTCTCCAAATTGTTAACCAATTTCCCCATGTCTTCCTTTCTACTACAAGAATACGTAATACCATCATATCCAAGGGTTCGAATCAAAAATATATAAAGTATACATATCCAAGTTTGTCTGTTGCTGGGCCCAGTTACACATTCAGTTCCTGGAACAACAGCTTTCTACACTTAAATGTAGCAAATGTTACATCAGTATGATGCTGCCTCAATTGATGTAGCTTTATTAGCACATTCAAACAGCTGACGGGCAAGCCCAAATCGACCTGGGTGTCCCAGGCCTCACAGCTCTAAGCTGGGTTGGCACCACCTCATCAGCCGCGATGAGGACTAACTGGGAGCACACACACGACAACACTCCGAAACGACAAAGAACCACGGTCCTAAGTTCTCAGCGAAATCTGACTACAGGGTTAGCAATGACCTCTTCAGGTAAGAAACACCATTCTCAAGTACAGGTTAAATTGAAATAAAAACAATCCTTATGGGTTTTGAATGAATACTTTGGTTACACAAAATGTCTAATGGACCCAACGTTGTTATAAACATTTTGGAGGGTAGAAAATACTGCTTCTATTGCAAATTGATGCAGCCACTATGAAAACCAATATGGAAGTTCCTCAGAAATTTGAAAAACAGAACTACCAGGTGACCCCCCCTCCCACTTCTGGGCATTTCAGAACACTAATCTGAAAAGATACAAGCATCCCTACATTCATGGCAGCACTACTTTCAACAGTCAAGATCCGGAAGCAACCCGAGTGTCCACCGACAGACGGCTGGGTAAAGAAGGGGTGCGGACACACGTGGAATGGCACTCTCCCATAAAAGAGAATGCATCTTACCACTTGCAACGACATGGAAGAACCTAGAGGGTATTATGCTAGGTGAAATAAGTCAGAAAAAGACACATACCATATGATCGCACTTATATATGGGATCTAAAAAAGAAAATAAACAGAAACAAACTCATAGATACAGAGATTAAACTGATGATTGCCAAATCAGAGGGGGGCTGGGAGAAAGAGGTGAAGGAATTAAGAAATAAAAATTGGCAGTTACAAAACAGTCATGGGGATGTAAAGTACAGCATATGGAATATAGTAATATTGTAATAACCACCTATGGTGCTACTTGGGTACTAGATTTATTTGGGTGATCACTTCATAAGTTATAGAAACATCTAACCATTATGCTCTATACTTGAAGCTAATACAATACTGCACACTATTTGTAATTGAAAAATAAAAAGAAAACAGTCCTTCTTGCTCATCTGAGTAGCAGAAAAAACGAGTGAGTGACTGTTAATCAGGCAAAGAGCCCAGGCGTGGCACAGCACTCCTTAAATCTGTGCGAGGTTTTAGTTTCTCAGAGCTGTGGAAAAGGTTCATGAGGCTAGTTTTATGGATAGAGTCGATTTAATTTATTTTCTTAGGCTCTATAATTGTACTCCACAAAGAAAAGATACTGATGGGTCATGAATACAACCCTGAGGACCACACATCTTCCCCAAATGAAGACAATGAACATACTGCCTGTCCTGATACAGGAACAATTCAGAAAGAGAAGACACTCCCACTCAAGAAAGTCTTAAATTAGAGATAAATCCTGTGCTATGACAAAGCTAGCACCTAAAAGGTATTAGTATCACCCCCTAAAATAGCTCAAAAGGCCCCAGATTACATGTATGGTACACAGAATCATATGATTTTTTGCCTACTATCAGGAACATTACTGAATACTTTTTCCAATCCCTTTACTAATAGCACTGAAGATGAAGAGCCAGGACCAAAAGCTCGAATTCTGGCTCAATACACTCTAAACTTACTTCATGGAGTCACTGGTTTCCTGACCGCTGTCTCCCGTCCGGTCCAAGAGCTCAGCGGCAGAGTCCCGCTCGTCCACTGCCCGCGCCTGCGTCCCCGGGGAGCCGCTGGCGGTCACCCTCTCCTCCTCTTCCTCCACCCCTTCCTCGTGGCGGTCCCCAGCACCTGGCAAACCTTTCTCAGTTCTGTCATGGTCCTCTTTTAAAGAAGATTGCTTGGCCTCACCCAGGGATGATTTTCCAGAGATACTGAAGAAGTTACCAAGAAACTGGAAAAAGCTTTCTTTTGGCTGCCGATCGCTTTCTCCTGTCTTGCTCTCTGAGGTGGAACTGGAAAGGTCATTTGGCTTTTTGGCGTCTTCTGGCACTGGAAGAGTGGTCGGCTTCTCGGCATGGCTCCTTTTGTGCTCACTTTGGGGAATCTTTGAAAACAAAACAGAGGCAACAAGCGTCACCGTTGAAAATAACGCAGGTGGACTGACACACAACACACTCTGTGTGAGACCCAGGGGTATGTGTATTAGTAAGCCCGATGGCTTCTGCTGCCCTGGGAAGTCTGCGGTCTGCTGAAGGGCACAGTCAGCACCAGCCACACAACGCTACACAGTAATTCAATGTCGTGGTGACAGAGGCACAGCACACCTGGGAAAGCCAGCCCCGACTTGGTGGTGGTGATGGGAGCCCAGGAGGTAATTCGGGGGATGCTGCCTAGAGGACATAACCTCTGAAGGAGACCTAAACAGGGACTTTGTGAAGCTTGTGCATCTTCTTCCCTCTCCCCGGCCCCTCCTCTTTCTCCCCTTCTTTCTGCTTAGTGAGATGCCAGCTTCTAAGGAGTTAAACGTGAGGGACAAAATGAGAAAGTGAAAGGTTAAGCACGGGGGCCTAAGTAAAGGAACAGATCCCAGCAAACCTTATGTGCATTTAAATTTACTATTACAAAGCTAATGGACAGTATTTTCAAACACTTAGTACATTAGACAAATAACACCTAAATAGACTTTATCATTTCAGCATTAACCCACAAAGCGGCCACTGTGTAAAACTGTTCCCTAAGAAGATGAGGAAAGACAGCAACATGAACATCAATTCAGAGCGAAACTCTTCACGGTAAAGACAAAGCTCTGACACACGTGTGCATGCAAACCGTGGATAGCACGGGGGGTTCCTGCAGACATTACTGCTTCCAGAGGTGCATTTCACCTGCCCATAACTAGGTGCTCGTACAGCAGACTCATTCATGTGAGCTCTGAGTGAGGAAAGACTAAACTGCTTTATCAAAGAACATGCCGGCATTCCGCCTCGAACCCTTCCCTCAAGCGTCATTAGCTTTAGGCCTCCTGAACATGCTCACTCGCCTACTTGTAAAAGGAATGCGCATCTGACAGTATCTGTCAGATGTTATGCTCACTAGTGCTTATAAAAGGAAAGCTCAAGTGTGACTCAGAGAAAGATCAGGACACCAAGGTAAAAACCACCTTAGGGCACTGAAGGTTCATGTGACAAAGTTTCGCAAGAAGCTGATCTTCAGGAAGGCAAGAGGACTGTAATTATAATGTTATTTGTTTACCTCATTCCATGTTTTAATCCACACTCCAAACAGTTTAAAAAAAGTGTTCCTCTACTAATAAAATTTAGCATATGAAAGGTTGCAGAAATACATGTGTGGAACCCATTAGCCCAGGAAATTAATTTTGAGCAAATAATATTTTAAGTTTTCCCACCCTGGGTGTCGGAGTAGTTTTGAGCACACACACAGCATTTTTCTGTATGTTAGAACCTTATCATAACTTGTGAGTCTCTACGTGTAGAATACGACCAGCCTCTGAGAGTCACTGAAAGCCTCATCTTTTACTGGTTGCAACTGTAACTCGATCCCACTCATCCCCACCTCCTCCAGCCAGGCCCCCTGCCATTCTGGGGACCACACCCAGCTGCGCCCTCTCCTCACACAAGCTGCACAAATGCCCTCTGAGCTTGGCAGTACAAGGTGTGCGAGGCGGCACCGTGAAAATGCTCATGTGTGTGCAAGATCCACTTTTTTTTGTCCTTAACTCCCTTTCACGTCTTGTAATTTCCAGCCACAAAGTTTCCTTCGGAGTCAAATGAACTAACACCGCAACAGTAACAGAGCTGTGATTTTCCTTCTGTAACTAGTATGCATGACAGCTCATTCTGGGGAGCTACTCACTACAACATCATAAAACACAGGGTGGGGCAGAAGTAGGTTTACAGTTGTTCGTATGGAAAAACAATACAATAATTAATAAATAATCATAAAAGTTTCACATACTCACAATTATAAACCTACTTTTGCCCAACCCTGCATTCTGAAAAAGCTTAAGGGATTCAGTCTTATAATATGGGTGAAATGGTCTAAAAAAGGGAGAATTGAGAGACAAGGAGATCACATTTTTTGACTATCAACAACATCTCAAGACAATTTCTATCAAAAACAGTGTTTATTTCACTGCCTAAATTATTTTCACTTGATAATTCCTTTCAAAGTATAATAAACTAGTCTCTAAACTAGTTTTGCTAAATTAATAAAAGCTTTCACATTTAATTTTTAGTTTTATATATATATTCACAATTTTAAAAAATCACTGGTTTCTCTTTTCCCTCAATTTTTAGCTTCTTTGCTTTTCCAGAATTCCTGCGCCTTAAATTTACTCAAGAGCACCCTTTTCCAGTTTCCTAAAAGGTCATGGTTGCTTAGTTTTTCCCTAGTACTCTTATGAGACATTTTTATCAATAATTAAAACCCACTCAGCCAGAAAATAGTACCTAAACTTAAAAACAAAAGCCAGCAGAAAAGAGCACGGCTATTCCAAGTAAGCACAGAAACATTTTGTATTTATGTAATTAAAATTTAAGTCTGCTCTAAACCAGCTGCTGTTTGCCCCGTGCTCACACAACAATCGGGTTTAGCTGGCTGCACGCGGCCCGTGCTGCTGGCCGGCAGGGCTGCCTGCTCTTGTTCCAAGTGCTGGAAAGCGAAAGCACGCAGGATGCACACACACACTGACAACATCGATTCCGGCTGTCCTCACAGATGGTGACATTCTCCAAATAAAATATAAAGGCTACTGATGAAGGAGTATGTGTCTTAGGAGTTTAAAATGTTTTCCTTCATATTCAGTGTGTTGTAATGTAGTACTATGAGGTCCAAATTCCTCTGTTCTCTTTGCTTTGTGTCTACTACAGGGAAATACAGGAAAACATTCAGCATACTGATTAATAAGATCACTCCGGCTTCCTGAGTTCACGGTCTAGTAAGATAGTCATCGTTACATCACAGTATGGGCTTACAAGGGTCATGGGCCCAACAGGGGGCACAGGAACTGGACTGGGGATGGGAGGACGCACTGCACAGAGGAGGTAACATCTGCGCTTGCTCCTAAAGGGGCAGAGCAGCATTCTAGACACAGAGCATAGCAGGCACACAGGTTCAGAAGTGTGAGTATGTTTATTATGGCCAGGTGTGGCTGAAGAAGACTAGGGCAGAGGATAGAGAATGAGGTTCATAAGATGGCCAGTTAGAAGTGGAGGGTGAGGGATAACAGACACAGATGACTAAGTTTCTAAATTGGGCAACTATTTGAATAGTTAAGCCAAAACGGATATGAGAAATACAGTATAAGGGGAGGTGAGATTAGGGCCTTTGTGAGGGAGGGGGATTGTTTATAAACGATTTACAAGTCAGATGTTGAGTTTTTAGTCCCCTGGTGATATACAAATTGAGATATCTGGTCCCAGTCAGAGCACAATTTAAGAATGCAGTTGGCGATATACAGTGTGCACAGCGGGAAGGGGGCCAGAGGCTTAGGAGAAACAAGATGAAAAGGCAGGCACACAGAGAGAAGAAATCGGTGAAAGGGAAGGTCAAAGCTGGAGCAGGTCATCCCCGCCAGAATACTGGTCTCCAAAGGCAATGGGACAACGATCATTTCCAAAAGCAAAAGGAAGTAAATGCCAAATTCCACTGTGAGGTCAAGAAAGGTGAGGACTGTCCTGGTCACTGGTCTTCAAAAACATCAGGCACACTCCTACCGGGGGAGGTGGGCATTTAATCTTCTCTCTGCTTAGAAGGGTCTGCCCTCAGACAGCTATATGACCCCTCCCCGTCACCTCCTTCAGACCTTCACTTAACTCATTGGACGTTTCCCCAGTCACCCTATTAGGAAGAACCAAGTCCTCCACCCTTCTCTGCTTTATTTTTCTTATTTGTTCTTACCAAACACACACCACACACACACTTATATTAATATCTGTTTCTTCCTCTAGAACAAGAAAGCCACAAAGGCAAGGAATTTTGTCTGTTTTATTCATTGAAGTTATCTCTAGCACCTTGAAATGCGCCTGACAATTAAGAGCCAAAAATGCTCCAGTAGGTGTTGGATCAATACATGAAGGAATGAGGGGAATGAGGAGAATGAGGAGCATGAGGAGCATTCTCCTCGGAATGCAGCAGAAATAGTCACCACAGCTCAGGAATTTGTGAAGACGCCCCAGCTCCAGGTGCTAGGCAGTGAGTAAGTGGCAAGGAAACAGGAGCAGTCACAAATGGAAGGGAACACTTCTGAGAGATTTTTTTAACTAGAAAAAAAATGAGACACAGGGTGACAATTTAAGATCCAAGATACACAGAACAGTTTTTTGTTCCTGTTTTGTGGGTCGGCTCCTACCTGCTGGAAAGGGAGTGACACTGGACGAGAGAGGACAGGCCCCAGAAGGAAAAGCAGAGATGAGGAGATGAAGAGGCCATTATAGCCTCGAATGCTTTTTTAGTATTATATATTTTTAAATTAAATTTATTGGGGTGACACTGGTTAATAAAATTATAGGTTTCAAGTGTACAATTCTATGATACATCATCTGTATATTGCATTGTGTATCTAATATTTCTAATAAAGGGAAAGTATGAGCCTTGGAGAGGAACAGGGACACTTGCTCTTCCAAGTAAAGTGGTAAGAAAGTGGCCGAAGCCCGAGCAATTCTGTAAGCAGAGAAGACAATGAGGAAGGTCTGATGATTGGCCCTGACCTCAGTAAAGTGGGGAGAGGGATGACAAACTCAAGGAGGGACGTGGAGGTGGAGCTGGGACTTCAAGGAGACTTGGAACAGTGTTTCTGGGAAATGCAGCAACAGGCTGAGACCAAGTACACCAAGCAGCAGTCAAGGTCAATGAAGACTTTAAAGTGTTCTCTATTTTAATAAATAATGAACAGCAAGATACTATTCTAGGTGCTTAGCTGCAACAGTGAAAATACACCCAAAGCCCTGCTACACTCTAGTGATATAAAAGCTGATTTGTGGGTCTAACTGGCATCTGTTTGTCATCTCTTCAAGTAGCCTCTAGCAGGTGGCAGGTGCTGTCCCAACACGGTGACTGGGAGAGGGAACAAGGTCAAGGGATTAAGACTGTCGTCAAAGCAAGAGTATGTTGCATGGAAAATAGGGAAGGGCCAGGTGACGCTTCCTGTGCTGACGCTTCCTGTACTGTCTCCAGCACCTGGTCTGCTCATCCTTCTACCTCAGGCTCTACCTTCACTGAACATAGTAGGGAAGGCTGATCCCTCCGAACACCCTCACCGCCAGTTCCTCAGCTCTAATACCTCCACTTCCACTGTGCCTCTGCCTGCTCCCTAGGGCCCGGGGCTGTCTCTGCCCATAACCACCCCACCTCTGAACCCCAAGGGCAGGCATTTCCAGTGCTCACACCCCCTCCTCTCCCCAGCACTCCAACCCTGTGCCCCAGAGTTACCCGCCATGCCACCTCTGCTGCCTCTGCACAGCTCCTGTCCTTCCTGACTCAGTTTCCCTTTCAGTTCCTGTAAGTGCTCTTATCTTTTCTATTCAAACATCAAACATGGCCAATAACCTCAAAGCCTCCTTTGTTTGTTCCTTGGTCATCCCCACCCAGAAAAATGCAAGTTTTATCTTTTCCATATAAATGAATGAGTCTTGCTTTAAAACCCACAGGGCAATGCACAGCTATGCAGATTCAAACTGCCAGCAATTCACAATCTGCAGCCCCTGCTGGCAATTGTTCTGCAACCTTCCCCCATTCTCCACAGCAGCCATTCTTAGCCTTTCCCACACCTGCCCTTGCTCTATGTCACAGAGACGCCCCTCGCAGTTCTGACTCTACCCCCTCTGCCTGCAGGACCACAGCAGCAACTGCACCCCCTCATTGCCGCCCCCCCCATCATGGCTGGTTCCTCCACCAGAGTGCCACCTCATATCCTGATGTCTTGTCAGGACCCTCGGCTCAGCATCTGCCCCTCTGCAAGCCCGCCATTCAGAAGTGCGTGTCCAGGGACGGCCTTCTCCTCTCTCTTCACTACCAACCCCCTTAGACAGGAGTGAGCAACCCTCGCCATCTTCTTTCCCGTGCCCCCCAATCCCTCGTTCGGGCCTAGCCGTCTGGCCTCCTGCCCAGCGAGCTGTGGCCATGATCTCTCCTGGAGACCCTGTCCCACTTCATAATTCAATACATGTTTTCCTGTCCTGGTCTTCCATGTTGTGTTTGCATCTTCTTATGAGATCTCGTTTCCCAGATTCGACTAATCGGATGATTCCCAGATCTGTACACTCAGCTCAGAGCATGTATCCAACTGTTGACCAGATACCCATAACCACCTGGATGCTTCCTTGGAACCTCAGACTCAGTACATCCCAAATGGAGCTTGACCGTGCTATGCCTCCATTCTTCCATTTTCTGTAAACTGTAACTCCACTTGTTAAAAATGTCAGACAGAGCATCAGAAACCATGGCCCCGAGAGCGCTGCCAGCAATGATCTAACCTGTCCCACAATGACCTCCCTTTAGTCCCACAGCCCCCAGTCTGCTCTCCAGACAAAAGGCAGAGCCATCTTTCAGAATTCAAATCTGATCACCCTCGAAGGCCTTCAGCTGTGTGCTGCCATCAGGATAAAATCCGAACTCTCCAGCATAGCATTCAGAGTCTTGGTGGATCTAGCTCCTGTGCCCTCCAGTTGCACCTCTGGTCACTCACTGTGCTCACAGTGTCCAATGGCATTGTACGCACACATTTGCTCTCCCCCCTTCCCCCCCCGCCAGGACTTGCACAGTGCTATTCCTCCTGCTGCCACCACCTATTTCTCACCCTCACTGACTGGGAAATTCCTACTATGACTCAGGTTTTCCAGAGTGGAAATTGCCCATGTGTGATCTTCCAATGGACACCCCTAAGTCTTCTGTTTTCCCTGTCACCACAAGGCCAAGGCAAACAATTTCATAGGCTTCCATATCATGAGTGGGACTACTACCTAAAATTACTAATAGTTACTAAAAGCCGGCATTCGTATATAAAAGGCAGCTGCTTACCACAGAACTCGTTAGCATTCTCCCAAGAGACGTGCTCATAACACATTACTTAGCAAATTTGCCAATAACTGAAATTCCACCACCAAGAGTTGAAATTTTCTCAATTTTGAGGAAAATATTTATTATCAGTTAATTATTACTGATATCTTGAATTAGCTATAGTTTAGATGGTGCTAAACTTTTAAATAAAAATCACTTGTTATTTACTTTTAGAATACTGAATTTAGTTTCTGGTGGGTTGTCTGATTAACTCCATACAGACTACAGACATATTTTCATCAACAATATTTTTCAGTAAATAGATTTTACAGAGATAAACTATCCTATTGTTAAAGTAATTTTGCTTAAAAGATAACATTTTTATCACAGAATTATTTTTCCACTAAAAAATTAGAACAGGCAAACAGGTTGGCCATCAACTGTTGTGCCCTAAGCCAGTCATCATTTAATGTAAAGAATAAGTTACCTGCAACTTTTATGTCAGGACACACCAGTGTTGTGACCAGTTCTGAGATGTCACAAATAATTCGTTGCTAAAATCAGTTAGCAAGCTGAAATCTCACGTTGAAAAAATGCTGTAGAATGGAATCAAGGTTATATTTGCGATATTTCTTTCAATTTTTCATGTCCATGTACTTTCTGACAGAGGAATGCAGTTATATCTGTGAGCTAAGTAAGCACCCTTACCTCCAGGTGAGCCAGGACAGTTGTGTAGCACGTGTGTCGGGGAAAAACGGTAAAAGTCACTGATCTAAACAAGGAAAGTGTGAGCTCTCTGGAAGCAATGGGTGCGGACAGAAAAACAGGCTGCTGATGGGCCCTCACACGACAGGGGAATGAAATTGCAGAATCCCTCCCAGGTGTAAAGATTAGGCACAGTTTAGCAGAACAGGAGATTCAGAAAGAAAAGGAAATAAAGATAGAATACACTGAATTCAGCTTTGGGGCTATGTCAAATCTCATCAACTCAGTGACATTTTACAGGAAAGGACAATCAATGAACTGGCTCAATCAGTCACCCGGAAGCTCAGGACTGGAGGGACAGAGAAGAGCTTTGTCACAGGCTGAGACGTAGACAGAAATCAAATCTACCAAGGCAGGTATGTGAGGTGAGGAGAGAAAGAACAACTTGACAACACAGGGGAACAGCCACACCTTCCTGCCACGGTGTAGAGACTTCTCCGGTGAAAACACAACCAGAATAAAACATGTTTTTAATTCTGTGAGAGCTTTTTGGAGTCCCTTTCAAGGTTCTCAGTATCCGGCACTCATGGAGGAGAGCTTACCCACAGAATTCTAGAGTATCTACCTGACGGTCATGCTCAGTTTCCACTCTGATGAGGTTTCCTACTCCACCATCCCACCAAGTACGGCCACGCTAGGTCTGTGGTAGGTGGGCGCTGCCGCAAATCAAACCAGACACACACACTACATCCAACACCCCCAGATGCCGAGACATCAAGGCCCAGACCAGCACCAGCCATCCAGACAGGCTGAAGTCCTGGCTGTCCCCTTCATCACCTGATGGCACAGCGACAGAGTGCCATCTCCATTTCAGGCACCCCGACAGCACTCGGACTGTGCAGAAGCAATCAGGGAACGGGACTTTTTGACTTCTAGCTCAAGTTCAATATGTATACTTCACGTAGACCTTTCAAATGTGACAGAGAATCAATGTTTCTAACAGCTGATTTTTACACCATTCACCCAGAAAAAAATCAGTACCACTCTCAAGCAAAGAGTCATTGCTAAGTTTTAGCCAGACTTCCTATGACAGGAAGGCAACTGTGCCCAAGGAGCTGGCTTGTGTCAGGTATAGTGCAGTCAGTGTCATCTCGGTCAAGTCAAAAGCACTTCTATGAAGTACGGACCGGACGCCCTCCACCACAAGTCAGCAGACCAAAGTTCAGAGAAGTCAAGTACATTTTTCAAGGTTACAAAGCTACTACCACATGGAGATCTTGGATTTTAGCCCAGGTATGTCATTGCACATATACTTTTAAAACTGTTCCAAAGCGGCGCCGTGGCTGGCAGAGGCAGAGAACAGTGGCTGGCTGGGAGGCTCGGGGCCACTTGTTCCTCTCACCAACAGGGACGCATTGCTTGAATCTGTTTATATACAGACTTACAAGAATGAAATGAAATACCTTTAAAAAAGGGCTTGTGTGTTTGAAAAAGAAAAATCTGAAAATCTCTGTATTACACTGATGTCATATTGCTATTGTATCTGTATCACTGAGGAAAAATAAAAGCAGGCATTTACTAAGGTCACAACTTATTTTTAAAATTAGTTCAGTAATAAATTTCTCCCTAACCAAGAGAACATGTAATGCATTTAAATTTGACTACCATTTCACCTCTGACTGGGAAGGAGTTGAAAAAAACAAATAAGGAAAGAAAAGTTTCCCAAATCAAAATACAAACAGGTGCAAAAATTTAATATGTTCACCTTATTATATAGTACTGCATTCTCAGTATAGGCACTAATTTAAAGAACAATTAGTGACTATTTTTCCCCAGTGAGATGATCTTGAGCTTCAATTCTTCTATTTTTATACATCAATAAACAGTGGTAGCAATAAAAAAGTGTGTGTGGTTCTTTGTAGTTAATGACTTACTTATGGTAAGATTAAAAATAAGTGTTATGAATCTCAAATAACTAACAGTAATGTACACTAGATACTCCTTGATTATCCATAGGAACATCACAGTTATACATCAACTCTGCCTTTTATAACCTCCCATAACCTTCACCAAAGTTGTATGATTATTTATAGGCCAAAATTCTAAAATGGGGCGAGAGTTAAATATTATATAAAGCAGATGCCACGCTCTTGAGAACAAGCCTAACGATCGTCAGTTTATTTAGGCCTGAGTGGGAGAATCTGTAATCTATAGTCCAGATTTAATTCACTTTATCTGACTCATTTCTGAAAACAGACTTACTGCTACAGCTCCTCATTTTCCCATAGGATTTCTTTTGGGTAAATTGAGTCTATGACTGTGTCTTATCAATTAAGCTCACACATGGGAAGCATGATGTTCCAGAAGTGCATCTGAGTTCTTCTGCCTCCTACTGGTGTGAGTCTTGTCAAGAGACAATCTAAGATTCACTTTCAACTATAAAAAGAGGTAATTCCGATGAACACTGTAGATAAACCACACACAACAATTTCTTTTATTGTACAAAACACTCTAAAATGCCAGCAAAGGGACTGTTTTCTTAAGTTATAAATACAAAGAGAGGAAGACAGAAGACATCAGCAGACAAGCAATCTCAGGAGCAGCTGGGAAGGCAAAGGCAGATGGAGTCACAGCACCTGACAGAGAAAGCTCCACCCCAGTGTCCACAGCGGGGAGCTCCGGTCAGAAGGCAAACAACCCACCCCCCACACAGCCTAGAAACCTCACATCTGAGCATGAGAGGTGGGTTAAAAGGCAAGAGTTTGGTTGGAAACCTTCAAACCTTCAGACCCAGGCTCTTGCTTCCCCATCCCGAGCAGTGAAATGACCCTTCCTACCTTCCATCAACCCCACCTCTCAGCCAAACTATACACAGAGGACACCCCTGAAGATGCTGGGGCGTGGGCAAACTGAATTTGAGGTGTTTGAGGCCGTCTGTATGGAAATGTCTGAAACACTGATAATCAAGTCTGGAGCTTAAGCAGGACCTCGGGTAGACATCTAAGACCTGAAGATGAAGCAGTAAGACTGAAAGCCTTACTTTGGAAGACTCACACTGTGGAGGGAGGGCTGAGAGCTCAGAGAAACATCTGCATGAAAAGTATTTTAGCCAGAAGAGAATCAGTGGAGGAAAGAGAAGGAAAGGGCCAGAGGGCAGGAACTGAAACAAGAAAGTACAGCCCTGACTGGTGTGGCTCAGTGGGTTGTATGTCAGCCCACAAAATGAAAGGCTGCCAGTTCAATTCCTGGTCAGGGCATGTGCCTGGGTTGTGGGGTCTGCCCATGGTCAGGGAGCATGTGAGAGACAACTGATCGATGTTTCTCTCCCTCTCTTCACTCCTCTCTAAAAATAAATAAAATCTTTTTTTAAAAAAGTACAATATCATGTAAAAAAGAAAATTCCTGGGAAGGAGACAAGACTTGGAAAATCAAGTATCCCAAATGATTAAATAAAATAAGAACTAAGAAATGGCCACTGAATGAGGTTAGCAAGAAGTCACCAGCTCATGGAATGACTACCACTCAGTGAACAACGACTTGTTGAGTATCTATGTAACATGTGCCGGGCTCAGTACCAGGTTTGCCATGTCGGAGGGAACTAGGGGACAGGCAGGAGTCCAATTAGAAAACATTAAGTGATTAAGGCAGGCTTTCATAAATATTTTTTGGGTAAAAGTTAGGAGTGAAGTAAAATGACAGACTGAAAAGAAAACCAACCCAGAATCCCCAAATGAAAAAAAATTGTATTTTAAAATTTTTATATATTTAAAGAGAAATAAAAGCCAGGGATGGACACAGTCAAGGCAAGTTCCACACTACAGGAAGAGAGAGACCAGAACCACTGGGAGGGGCCTTTAGGGAGTTAGCTGTGGAAGGGAGAGGGGGACGAACACTCCCCTGAGGTAGGTGGACGGGAGCAGGGCATAACAACGCATCCCTCTCTTTTAAGTAGGAGACACGAATGCAGCGAGTCTACAGCAGCAACAGAAGTTCATAGACCCCACGTGGAAGTAAAGGTAGAATGTGGACTATCTGGAAGTTTTGCCAGCTAGATATAAAAACCTGATTAATATAAAAGATGTTCACATTACAGTGGAATAGTAGATGCAAGTAAAAGAAATAGCTCCCATGTTAGCAAAAACAGCAAAATTTGCAGTCAAGTACTGCGTAACAGCATCAACAAAGGTCTGCATATACGACAGTGGTGCCATTAGATCATAATGGAGATGAAAATTCCCACCGCCTAGTGACACTAGCCCTCATGACACTGCAGTGTGATGTGCTGCTCACGTTTGTGGTGATGCTGCTGTGACAAATCTTTTATATGACTAGCAACACAGTAGTACAGCACATGCAGTTATGTACAGCACATAATACTGGACAATGACAATAAATGATATTACTGGATTGTGTATTATTCTATTTTTATTGCTGTTTTAGAGATTTTTTTAAAATTATATTTTACTGATTACGCTCTTATAGTTGTCCTGATTTTTCCCCCTTTGACCCCTTCCACCCAGCACCACCCACCCCTTCAGGCAACACCCCCCACCATTGTTCATGTCCATGGGTCATATATATAAGCTCTCTCTGGCTACTCCATTTCCTATGCTGTACTTTACATCCCCATGGCTATTCTGTAACTACCTATTTGTACTTCTTAGTCCCCTCACCTCTTCCCCATTCCTCCCACCCATCTGGCAACCATCAAAACCCTCTCCATATCCATGACACGATTCTGTTTCTTTTCTTCTTGTTTGCTTAGTATTTTTGGATTCAATTGTTGGTAGATATGTATTTACTGTCATTTTATTGTTCATAGTTTTGATCTTCTTAAATAAGTCCCTTTAACATTTTATATAATAATGGTTTAGTTTTTCCTTGTCTGGGAAGCTATTTATCTGCTCTTTGATGCTACATGATAGCTTTGCTAGGTAAAGCAATCTTGGCTGTAGGTCCCTGCTTTTTATGACTTTGAATATTTTTTGCCAATCCCTTCTAGCCTGCAGTTTCTTTTGAGAAATCAGCTGACAGTCTTATCGCTACTTCCCTGTGGGTAACTAACTTCTTTTCTCTTGCTGCTTTTAAGATTCTCTACCTTTAAGCATTGGCATTTTCATTATGATGTATGATGTATGATGTATGGAGTGGGCCTTTTATCCATCATAATTGGGACTCTCTGTGCTTCCTGGACTTGCATGTCTATTTCTTTCAACAAATTAGGGGTTTCTTTTGTTATTTTTCCAAATACATTTCCAATTTCTTGCTCTTCCTCTTCTCCTTCTTGGCACCCCTATGAAGCAAATGGTAGAATGTTTAAAGTTGTCCCATAGGCTGCTTATACTATCCTCATTTTTCTGGATTCATTTTTCTTCTTGTTGTTCTGATTGGTTGCTTTTGGCTTTCTTATATTCCAAATCATTGATTTGATTCTCAGCTTCATGCACTCTACTGTTGTTTCCCTGTAAATTGTTCTTTATTCTAATTAGTGTATCCTTTGTTTCTGACTGGATCTTTTTTATGCTGTTGAAGTCCTCGTTAAGTTCCTTGAACATACTTGTAACCAGTGTTTTAAACTCTGTATCTAATAGATTGCTTATCTCCATGTTTCTTTGTCTCCTTGTTTTGGCAGCCTTCCTGTGTTTGTTTCTATGTATTAGGTAGAGCTGCTTTGACTCTTTGTCTTGCTAGTGTGGCCTAAGGAAGTAAGTGTCCTGTAGGGTCCAGTGGCACGGCCTCCCTTATCACCCAAGCTGGGTACTCGAGGTACACCCTTCATGTGGGCTGAGTACACCCTCTTCTTGTAGTTGAGCCTTGATTGCTGTTGGCAGGTCAATGGGAGGGATTTATCCAGGCTAGTCAGCTTCAAGGACTGGCTGTGACCACTGACAACCACACTCTGCCATATGTGGAGGATCAGCTGTGCAGGGGCAGGGTGGTGGTGCTCCTATATGATCTATATCTGCCCACTGGGTGCACAGGCTCAGGGGTTTCCTGTGTGGTACAGGTCAAGGTCAGCCCCCACCTATGTTTTGCCATGCTGCCTGAGCTATAAAGCAATCTGAGATGGCTGCTACTTGTGCTGGGCTTGGAGATTCCCAGGTACTGCCAAGCTGTGAATCTGGGCTGGCTGCTGCTAGTGGCAGGCCTGGGGCTCACTGAGGCCAGCTGTCGCTTGTTTGAGAGGATTTAGGAAGTTGTGACACAGGAGCCAGGACCAGCCGTTCATATGGAAAAGCAGCTTGGGTGGGCCTTGAATTGGGTGGGGCAGAGTCTCTGGGGATCTCCATGGCGGGTCAAACAGTATCAGCCAGGTTGATGGAGACTCAGATATGGCACCTGCCTGCCAGTTTGTGGTTCTTTGGGGGGAGGGTTCAGAAAAGGGACAACGGCCTTTGCTTGACTTGATGCCAGACGCTTCAGTTTCTCCCTGTATGCCACTGGTGCCTTTCAAGCTGCCTGCTATCCTGGTGCTGCTGTTCAGAGGGAGTAAGACTGAGTAGATGAGTCTCTGTGTGGGTTCCTTAGGAGGAACTGCTTGGAGTTCCAGCTGTTTCTTCCACTGACTCAATCCCTGCTGGGTTTTGCAGCCAGAAGTTATGGGGACTTATGTTTCTGGCACTGGAACCCTGGGCTGGGGCGCCTGGTGTGGGTCTGGGACTCCTTGCTCCTGAGATATCCCTCCCCAAATTTTATCTACCACACTTGGATGTGGGACCAGTCCATTCCTCGTCTGCACCCCTCCTACCAAGTCTGGATGGATATGGTTTCTTTAATTCTATAGTTGTCAGACTTCCACTCAGCTGAATTTCCGATGGTTCTCAGTGATGGCTGTTCTATATTTTAGTTGTAATTTTGATGTGGTTGTGGGAGGAGGTGAGCCATGTCTGAGACCACCACCATCTCGACTGGACATAAGAACTGAGTTTATTCTTTCTTATTAAAAGGAAGGTTGCTCTAAAATAGTAGGTTGTATTATGCCAGCGGCAGCCTCGATTGGTGTTTACATCTCCCGATTGCATCATCTTGGCTTGCACTTGATTTAATCTTATGTTTTGTGTAGTAACATGCTGTACGGGTTTGCAGCCTAGGAGCCAGAGGCCATACCATGCAGCCCAGGTGTGCAGTAGGCTGTACCATGCAGGTCTGTGTAAGTGCACTCTATGATGTTCGCACAAAGATGAAATCGCCTAATGACGCATTTTGCAGAACATACCTCCCGTCATGAAGTGGCACATGACTGTGTAGCATGACATTTTAAAAACTAAAAATATCTGAATGTCTGAATTTAAAGTTTCTATAGTCTCTATTTGTTTAAAAAATACAATTAATTTTTGTAGCTTAAGCTTATAACCAAACAATCTTCAGTATCTTGATTTGGTATCTCAAAGTCAAATACTCACAAAAAGTGTAAGAATATTCATTATACATAGATCTTTTACATTTCAGATTCAAGAAAAAACGTTGTATGTTTTTCTTACCACAGAAGGCATTACCATAAAATTCAGGTTAACAAGATGGAAGTACGGCAAGAAATGTCACGTTACAGTGGAATGCTGTTCTCAGAAAACTGTTCATGAGAAGGAAAGCAGATGCTTGTCTTATGACGCTTGCTAAATGCCAAAACTTAAATTGAGACTATATAAAACAAGATCATAAATATTGTGGCTAATCTTTTCCCCCCAAAGTATGGGACTATTGGTATTATCAACATACATATTTTTGATGCCTGGCAGCAATAGGTCCCTGCAGAAATCCTACCAGTAGTTTCTAGGAAATAAAAGAAAAGTTACATGTGCCAAAATGCTCAGGCTACCCCAGGGAGAGTTCCACGGTGCCCTTTCTATTATGGGCTAACTGGACTGCCCATGTATAGCATTATAGGCCCCACATCACAAAGAGAAACAGTCTCATAACTAGGTCATATTTACTTGGGGACCCAGGTCCCAAACTGAATTATCATAGGCACTGAAAACAAGATAACTAAGAATGGACAAAAAAGACTGTAACCATGAAGGCCCAGCAACAGGGCCTTCACAGTAGAAGGCCGAGCCACTATATTTGGCCGCCATATATACATTTGCTGAATCTACAACAATGCAACTTTGTAGACGAAGCCTCTGCAGGTGGAAAGTAGCACTACTGGAAATTAAAGTCTGAAGGTTTTTACAGGGAGTTAGAGCTGAAGTGGTCACTATCAGTTACAGGCTGAGTAGAGAGATAAGTAGAGACCAAGGGAAAAGGCAACAAGGGGAGGAAATGAAGGTCAAGGGTAGGCAGAGAGACCATGAAGGACTAAGACAGGGGAAGACGGGAGTTGGCAGCCACAGAAACTTCGAAGTCTCAGATCTCACAAGTAACGCTTCCTGCGAAGCGATTCGAGGGCAAGGCTGTATGTACAGAATTAAAAGTGAGAATCTTGAAGCAGGGCAACTTGAGACATGTAAAAACAGGAGAGGAGGAAAGCCACGGAGCCTGTGCAGTGACAAACCGGCAGGCTGGCTGACAATTGGCTGCACAGGAGTCAGTGGCAGACGTCACAGAACCTGGGAGCAGGATTGTGTAGCCAAACTCACGAAGAAAGGAAGAAAAATAGGGAAGCAAGGTGATCCTGACTTTTTCTTTCAATAAAGTTTTTAAAAAACCAGATACTGATTTTTCTTTCGAAAAATACTTATGTTGTTTACAATGATGGGGAAGGCTGGACTAAAGACTAAAAACTGCCTTATCTTGACCTTATTTAATGTGTTTGGACTTTAGATGACTTTCTGGTCCCCCAACTGACCAGGCTAACTTATGCTGAAATCCTTGGAAAGTACACACTTCTCCTTGACAGACTGTCACAAATCATGTGTAAGGACAGCAAAACTGGAGCCAAACTCTATGAATGGGGGACAGCCACCAAAACCAAATCACATATCAGGCCTCACATCACCGACCACCACAAACTCCTAATCTATAAAAAATCCCTGTAAGTAAAAAGACCTGTTACAAGGTTTCGTGATTGTCAAGGTTTTTTAACCACATTTGTCAGGATCTATGTAGGCAGATGTACAGCAGATACACACTTTAGAAGCAAAGAAAGCTAGTCAGTAAGTGAGCTGACCAAACGTATTACCATCACATACTAATGACATGTGAGAACATATTAACAGCTTCTACTCTCAAAGGCACTATTAGTTGTCAGCAGCACCTGAGGAAACAAAACATAAATTCAAGACCTTCCTAGAGAAAAAGAGGCTGTGGGGGTCAGGTGATGCAGTTTACAGATAGAAAACTACGGAGCAAAGAGGTTAAATGACTCAGCTAAAGGCCACGTAGCTAGTGAGTGGCCAAGCGAACGAACAGCGCGCTCTCTCAGCCCTCTCTCAGCCCTCTCGTTCAGCCCTTCGCCCCCACTTCCACCCAAGCCCAAGTCGCAAATGTCTGATAGAGCCGGGCTGGAGTCCACATAAAGTGCTCTTTTTGGAAATGTCAAATGAGATGACAGAAGCTAAAAATTAAGAATGAGCAGAAATTAAGAGAAATATTTGCTTAATATAAAATATTAATTTAAAACTATACCTTTACTGCTTCTGATGAAAGTACATTTTCCTTTTTCTGACTTGTACTCATGGGCTCATTTTCAACACTGAAAAATAAAAACCACATTTTCTTTTGAAATTAAAAGAGAATTACTAAAATCAGACAGTTTCTGTGTTTAAAGCAAAAACTGAAAGGTCCTTTATCCGCAATTCTCAAAGGATTCATAAACAAATTGTTACACTAAGAATATGTTGATCGGAATCTCTGCACTTGAAAAAGCATTAAAAAATGCTCGTCTAGAAAAGATAAAGGAATTAAGATGTGCAAATCGCCCATCACAAAAGCAGTCACAGGGATGTAAAGCACAGCGCAGGGAACACAGCCAACAACACCACAGTAACTATGTGTGGTGCCAGGTAGGGTCTAGACGTGTTGGGGGATCACCTTGTAAGCTACAGAAATGTCTAACCAGTATGTTGTACACCTGAAAGTAATACAATATTGCATGTCAACTATAATTGACATTTCTGAAAAAAATGGTCATCTAGGCTCCAGAAATTTTTGTGAGTCTGTTGTGCGTTACAGTTTCTTATGCTGATCATCAGCATCAGGGTAATGAGTACCAGAGCACACACAACCGTCATACTCCTGGAGAGGACAAGCACTCTGCTTTTATTTCTATTAAGGTTCTCCACAGCCTGATTTTTTTTTCCATGCCTATGCTGAGTATTATTTGGAATATGTTTCTACACAGCAAATTTTTATAAACACATAGGGTCACCTAGCAAGTCTGGGGAATACTCAAAACAGATGCAGGCTTATCTAGCCCCAAATGTGCCCCAGATGGCACCTTAAGAATCTGATTTTCCAGATAGTTGACTTTAATTGTCTTGTTAGGGATACTCCCACACATGTCCTTTCAGATGGCATAAGAAACTCCTTTGCCTAGTAGGCACATATGCGTTTTAGGTCTAAACATACATATCTCTGCAAGTTATCTTGTTGCCAGACTTTCATCACCCCAAATTAAGTAGCCCCACTCGAAGGGGTATCATGACTGTCCCAATACGCCGGGAATTGTGTTTGTCCTCCAGGATGTGCAGAACAAGTAGGCCAGGGACTCTGTAGAACTCGGTCTGGTAGGACAACATAGTTAACAACATACAACAATGTAGTTTGATACGAGTCATAACTGCTCAATGAACAAAATGCCGTGGAGCCCTGAGGAATCCAGAAACAGCAATGCTGTCGGCTCAGTGACGTGCCCGCAGAGGAGGTGCAAAGGCGGGCGTTAACAGAGAACATGGCATTTCTGGAAAGCCATGTTCTGTCCTTAATGTAAAGCTGGAGGACAGGAACTTGCGACAGGCAGAGGGAATCCTGCTGGAGGTGAGACTGAGCCCAGAGGTCAGGGGGTGCCTGACTGAAGAACCTGCCTGACCTGTTACCAAATCTGACCTCTGTCCTATTAGCATGCAGGCAGGGGACAAGCACACAGCAGGAGGATGACAGAACGTGGGAAAACATGGAATCCTGGGGACGGGTGGCAGAGGGAATGTGAAGGAGGGGGTGGTACCAGCTCAGGGCAGATAAAGGCCACACAGAGCAGAAGGGGATGGAAAGAGAGGACACAATTTATGCTGAGCTTTTCCCTCCAGAAAATCCAGTTCAATTACTCAGAGTCAAGAAGCAAATGGTAATGATCAAAAAACAAAGAAAAGAGGGAAAGATCACGAACACCTGGAAACTGTAATACATTAGCTTTTATTAAGTCGCAGACTCTCTGCAGGAATAGATGGATTAATAAGACACAGCCGTGCTGTTCAGCCTGTTAAATGTCAGTAAGAAAAGCAAGCATGTAAACACGATAAATATGTGATCTGTGATAATGTAAGGAAATTCTACAGGAAAAACCAGAGACAAAAGTAGAAAATAAAATAGTATTGTACAATACAGAATTGTGACCCATATACATATGAATATCTATAAAATAAGAATGTTTCAAATAGTTATTTTATTTTTTCAAAATTCTTTTATTGTTGTTCAATTACAGTTGTCTGTATTTTCCCCCACCACTCTCGGAGTTATTTTTAAAGTAAGTTGGTTCTGATCTATTTTTTTTTCTATTTTGCTGGACTTATTTTTTGCCACAGTTGTTTACAATTCAGTTTTTTTAACTAAATGTCAATTAATACTGGTCTACTTAAGCTCAAGTCAAAGAGCTTGGCAAAATATATGTAAAAAGAGCATGTTATAGGGACTTGGGACACAATTAAGAATAACACTGCCCTTGATGATTTTATAAGTGTATTATCTAATTACAATCTATTTTGAATGACATACCTAATAACTACCTACACATACAACAAGCATTTTAGTCTCTTAGTCCCTGCTTCCAGATTCCTGAAATTCTACTTATTTAGAGTATTTACAGGAGTTTCTATTAACTTACTGCCTTAGTGAGATTGTAAATGGAAAGGTAAAAATTTCTTTCCAATACAAATGCTCTGCAGAAAATATAACTCTGAGACCATGGGATTAAGGCAGAACTCAGTATTTGCAAGTAGCTGTAATTACCGCCCCCCCATCCGCCCCAAGAATGCACACCAAATACCAGAAACACACCACTGTAAGTCAGCACGTAAGTTAGTTTGTACTGAGCCAACAGTGGAAGAATTTAAAGCTGAAATCACCAAAAGAAGTTAATACCTGACACTTCGTAAAACTTTCTGAAACTTATATCCTTCCTATGTGTAAGTTTCATGAATCTTATTGCTAAACCAAAATTTCAAAATGTGTTGGGTTTTAAGGCAAACAACACATTTTAAAATTTTGGTTTAGCTATAAAAAGCACTGCTTCAATGAAAGCTTTCCCCACATCGTCTCTAGACTGAGAGAGTCCCTACTGAACTGTGTCTGGCTCCTTCCGACTGCTCTGCTTCAACCCGTTCTTCCTGGTTAACCTGACCACGACACAGGGCTATTCCAAAGTCCTTCAGCAAACCTCTCAGGTGATAGGTAAAATGAAGAGTCCTCCACACAGATACAGTTATTCATTTATCTAGGTTATTTATCTGGGCCCACACAAGCCCTTCCAATTCTGAGGATATGCCAAGTTCACATGCCAGCAACGCACTTTGCTCTCCTGCCCACTGTCCAACCCGTAACCCGGCACCACCCAGCTCTCCTCTCCTCTCCTTTCCTTGTACTCCCGCCACCCCTCACAGATACCTTTCTGCTCTCTAACACCATGGTTGGTTCTCTATTTGTCTAACTAGAATTTGAACCCATTAAATTAAAAAACTATACCATTTATGTCTCTATCTCAAGAGCCTGGCGTTGTGCCTGGGCTGCGAAGGCACTCAAGTATCATTTGCTAAATGAATAAAAAAATTGGTATCAAACAGGTTCTCCATTTGTGCCTACCTATCTTAATCAGAAATACTGTTCCACTGGAAACAGTGTAATAATACACAATATTCTTTTTTTCCTTAATGAAATGTACGAGTATGTGTGTGTGTGTGTGTGTGTGTGTGTGTGTGTGTAAACATGTCTCTTGAAAAAAATGTACCATCCACTCTCAATTCCGCATCATTTTCTCTAAGGGTATGAGAAGCAGAGAGCAGCCGGGGGAAGAAAATTATTCAATAGGAACAAGATAATTTTCAGTTGATTTAAAAAAAAATTCAAAATTAAAATAGAGTAGAAAAGATACTTAAAACAATGGATACTTAGATGTCTGCTTGGTACAAACAAAAACAGAAGACACTCAAAAGGTTTGGAGTGGTACCCTCAGACTCTTCAAAATACAAGGGAAAGAGAAATATGTTTAAATTCCGATAATCTCAAACCACATGAAAGATGACAAGCATTCCATTGTTCTCACAATGTAACCCCCCTGGAATGTTTCAATAGCAGTATTTTTAGAAAGCACACATTTTGCTCAAAGCAGGGGTGAGGGGCAGGATTCATAATCACACGTAGGCACAAAAAAGACCACCTTGCATTTTTTAAAAATAGCTCCATCTTACTTAGCTAACAGAACCTTGGAAATTAGTCTTTCAAAATAACCCAGATAAATATCAAGGTCAAAATAACACAGAAGCTCCTCAGTTTGGAAGCAACCTTATTTAGAACATAGCTGGAAACCAGGACCCAACAAACAGCCATTAAGTGTCCACCTACTTTATGCCAGACACAAAATAAACTGTGGGCCATGGAAAAGGGGCATGTTAACATTCCAGAGGTCAAATAACTTACACAGAGGAGAACTCCTATCTGGTCAGTTATGATATCTTATATTATTAGTTTTTATTAAATTCTAACACGATTCACTAACCCCTAGCAGACAAGCAGCAGAAAATGGCACAAGTATGTACAGTCTCACTCTCTCAACAGGTGTGCACTGCATACATTTTAGGGGTCAGGCACCATCGTGGTGCTGGGGTGGAGCAGTGAGCGTACCAGACAAAGCCTGTGCCCTCACTCCTTCAGAATCCCCATCTAGATGCCCCATAATCGCCTGGGCAACCGTGTTTGTAAAGCAGATTTCTGGGCCCAGCTGGCATTGATTATCAAGAATGCCAACTGGCGTCAGGCCCATCCACATTTTCTTTTCTTTCTTTTTTAAATCCTCATCTGAGGATATGTTTATTGATTTTTAGAGAGAGAGGAAGGGATGGAGGGAAGGAGAGGGAGGGATGGGGGAGAGAGGGAGAGAGAAGAGAGGGAGAGAGGGAGGAGGGAGAGGGAGGGAGGGAGAGGGGGAAGAAGGGGGAGAGAGAAACATTGATTAGTTGCCTCCTGCACAAGTCCTGACTGGGGATTGAACCCACAACCCAGGTATGTGCCCTGACTGGGGATTGAACCCGCAACTGTTTTAGAGTACAGGATGACGCTTCACCCAGGAATCCACATTTTCAACAGATGGCTCCTCCCCTCCCTGGGTTGCTCTGACACAGGTGGCCCTCTGACCACATTTTCGATAAACAATGGTCCTAGAGCATTCTATGTTAACCTAAAACCAACAGCTGAGAGTTGTATAGGGAAGAGAAGAATTCTGGTCAGAAGGCTCTCCACTTAATATTTAAATGCTGATACTTAACAAGTAGACACCAGTTACTTAGAAAACTCACTCCTGTTGGAAAACATTACCCACTGCCCAACACTGACGTCCGACAGAGCTCCTGGCCCCAGCAAAGAGTTGCTGTCCCAATGAGCACACTGAGCATTGCAAGTACGCAAGTACGGTGTGAGACCAGCAGGAGAAAATCCTGTTCTGTCAGTGCATACCGCAGATGCAAGCGCAGGGATGCAGCTGGGCCTCTGCCACAGTCAGCTCCTCCTGTGGTAAGAGCACGACTTCCTAGACAGTCAGCAGGGAGCCTCCCAGGAACAGTGCACACACTGTCCTCAGAGACGGGTGGAGGCACAGAGAGGGAGCATAAAGCTCTTCACTCTTTCCTGCCCTGGAACACAGCTGCCTCTTCCTTGGTCTTTTCTCTCACACGCCAATACTGGGCTGCATCAGAAAAACCTGGAAATGTTAAAGAACTGAATACAGCTTCTGTGACTGCCTTCCGGAGGCGTGCCTGCTTTCTATAGACATGGGAGCCTACAATTCCTTGCCATTTCCAGAAAGGAGGCAATCTTTGGTGCTGATGACATCACTGGTAGTAATTCTGAGCATCCTGAAACACAAAGGCACTTAAGAGAGGGTAGTCCCTCATTTGGGAGTGCCTGACATCTAAACACCCTGGTCCACTATCCATAGGGACTTTCCACCACTCCCAGGTGTCTCTGCTGAGGATTTCCCTCCTCTTCTTCCTCTCCATCCCACTCAGCCTGTCACTGGCCGAAATTATCTTCCTGCTCCAAGCTTTCATTTCCACCGTCCAGCTGTGGTCTGCAGTAGAGGAACTGGTAATATAGTGGAAGACAGGCAAAGAGAATCAGGGCAAATCTCTCCATCACCTTCTCCCACCGCAGTGACAAAACTGCTGGCTCCAGAGGCCGGGCCTGCTAGGTAGCACTTCTCTCTACGGCAACTTCACTAGGCTTCCCCTTCCCTGCACGTTGGTCCCCACCACAGGGCCCACCTGACACCACTACTGCTATGACACCCAGAACCTGGCTTTCCCTTGAAATGTGGTCAATTCGTACCTCAGCCCTCCAGGTGTGACTTCACTCTGAAGGACTAAATGAAAAAATAATATGGAACAAAAAGGGATCTTTTACCTATCCCCATCCCCACTGTTATTAGTAGCAAAATGCTTTGCAAAAACTTAAAATAGACATGTGTCTGTTTTAGGGGCAGTCCCTTAGAAACATGCACCTTTTTGGATCTGATTTTTCAAATATGTAACTTGGATGGGTCAGACCAGCTCTCTGCCAGATCCGAAATCCCATAGGATCCTCCAATAGTAGGGTCGTTGGAAAAGGAAATGGGGAGCCTAACCTTGAGGCTTTCATGGTAAAGGAAGAGACTATGACCAAGGAACCAGCTCAGAATCAGTATCAATACCAGGGCATTACAGCAAAGAGGCAGAAACATCTCCTGCCCCTTACTTTACAGTCACGGAGGCCACCTCTGGGCCTGTCCTCTCTTCCCTTAGACTCCACCCTCTCTGCCTTCAACTAGGCCTTTACATACAGCAGGGACTCCAGGTCCACACCCTCCCGAAGGGTCTGCTCTTGTCTTGAGGATCATTACACTGCTTTGGGAATTTTTTTTCTTAGAACCACAGCTTCACATGACAACCCTAGCCTTCTCTTTGCCCAGGGACATACTGCGGGTACACTGTGGGTCAAACTGGCTTTTCTGCACTGGCCTGAGCTGCGTCCAGCATCTCCAGCCCTGCTCCCTCAGGGATAAAATCAGAGTTCCACACTGATGATTCACAAACAGCCATCTGGAAAACTGTCCATTCATAAATGGTGACAGCTAGCAGTTGGGTAGTACTTGTATTTTTTAATGACCATTAACAGAATATAAAACAGGTGGTTACGGCACTATTTCTGGGTTTCAAATTAAAAGGTAACTAAAAGCTGCAATCAAACAGCATGTATTTTAGTTCAAACATCTGGCACTGGAATTTCAGAGCTCTTTGGAGAAAAGTCAGGAGAAGGGGGAAAGGTAATAGACATAATTATGAAGCTCTGTAGCTTTGCAAACTTAGACTGACAGCCCTTTCTCCAAGATGTCGGCCCCTCTCCTATAATTTAGGTGTCTTCTTTGAGGCTAATTTACTTCCTGTCCCCCATCTGACACCCCCAAAACAAGACCCCTAATTACAGTTCAGCCACAGGCTACAGAGCGAGAATTTCAGTGCGTGTGGTGTGTAGCTGAGCTGCCTGACTACGTGTGGCATTAGTAACTGCGCTAGTCTCCCCAAGTCCTCTACCTCGTACCTGTAGATTTCCTGAACATTTGTGACCCACCCCACAAGAATTCATACCCCGAATCTCTTGCTGTGATGTGAACTCAAACAGTATTCTAGCTGCCTTCTAAAATGGGCCACCCATTCATATCCCATTCAACCAACTGTCCTCAGAGAGATCCAAGGACAGGAGAGGTTGTGCCTTCCCAGAGCTCCCAGAGCCTGACCTGCCTCACCTCCAACCTGTAGTTCAAGTCCTTTCTCCTCTGTAAATTCGTCCAGACACTAATACAGCAACAATCTATGTGAGAATACACATGCGCACACACACACACCCATGCCCAAGTGATACTTTCAAAAAGTAAACACAATCCCCAGTCCTTGTCATAGCCTACCTCTGCTGGCCCCTGGCTCCCTTCCCCAAGTTATCAGCATCCACTTTCCCTCCCATCCCGCTGTCTGCCCACTCTAGCTCCTGTGCCGTCACGATCCTGCCCCAGGACCTTGGAACTGCTGTTCCCTCTGCCTGGAAAGTTCTTTCCTCATATTTGTCTGGGTCCTACTCCCAAACATCATCCCGGTCTTCACTCACATGTGCCGCAGCTTCCCCCACCACCCGGCCTGCACCTTACTCCGGAGTGCTATGCGCATCATGCCCCACTCTCTCACCCGCTCTATTTTACTTCAAAGCACGTGATATATTAATTTACATACCTGGCTTACTTGCCACCCTCTCCATTAGAATATAAACCCTATGTAAGTAAAGATACATTTAGTTATTAAAACTAAATTCTGAAAAGTGATGACGCATCTAAGATTTTTTAAAGGATCAAGTTATTTTTATAAGTTGTATAAATACATGTACCGTTGTAGAAAATGTGACAGCATCATTAAGTGAAAAAAAACAACAAATTTCAGATTCCTGAAGAGAGCTTTAACTCTTTGTAAAAACACGTATACACGTAGACACGCGCACAGGAAACAATCTAAAAGAACAGTACTTGTCTATGGGTGTGCTTTTTTCTTTCGATTCTTATAATTTCATACTTTTACAAAAGCATACATTACTATTCAAAAGACAAAAATACAAAGTACTTTAATTGATTTTAAAAAGCAAATAAAAACAAGTTTGTGGAGAAGTGCAAGCAATAAATTTAGACTGGACAAATAAAAAACAGTAATAGTTGATATATAGTAGTAATAGCATATAACATATATAATGTTTGTATCATCATATATGTTGATACATAACTTTACAAAATAAAAGCTGTGTCTGCCTACCCACAAGAACAAAAGCCGCGCGTGTTACGGCGTGCATCACCAGCCTGGCCTCACACAGCACAGCGCCCCCTCCACTCGGGGCCTGTGCCCTGGTGCTCGGACAACCAAGGCAATAGAAGACTGAGCATTTAATCTTAAGCAAGAACAGGTTCTTTCCTAACCTGTTCGCAGTGATCAAATGTAAAATTTAGCATAGTTCATTACTTGTTATAAGAAGGCAGTTACAAAACATTCTGATCTCCCCACTAAGGTAGTTCCACATTTTGTATAAATTTTCATACAAAGCATTAAATCAGACTCTCTAACATGCACCTGGTGGAAGGTGGGAAGCTAGCACCTGTGAGCGCCGCAGCACCCTGTTCCTGCTGTCCTGCCACTGCTGCGTGTGCTCCTGGTTACAGAGCACGCGAAAGAGACTTTCCTGAAAAGCGCGCTGTAATAATGAAACCAAAACGTATTTTATGTAAGTCTAAAGATTGGCCTTTGATTTAATCCCCAAATTATAACAATTATTTTGGCTGGGTGAGTAAAGGGAAGTGGGAAAAGGTGTAAAATAGGTTAGTCCTCCTCCACCATAACCGCAAGTCAATATAAACTGTCTAAAGCTTACGAATCAAAAAGAAACAGCAAGGCAATATATAGACACCTGTACAGAGAAATACAAGACAACGCTGAACTGAGATTAGAGCAGTCTCCTCTAAGAAGGGAGTCTCAAGAATGGGCTCCACAGCCACTGCGTACCACCTTGGCACTTTTTCAAGAGGGGAAGAAAGGCTTGTGCAATGTCTGCCTGGCCCATGGGCTGTGCGAGTGCTCAAGCCAGAGCCCAGGCCACACGGTACTCACGGCTGGATCCCCAGGGTCTGGCACAGGGCCTGGGACAAGTGGTACTAAATGGATTCCTGATAAACAATGGTGAGGTTTTCAATCAAATGAGCAAGATCACACAGAGGCATCAACCAATTTATTATCATTTTTATTTATTTTGAGAGAAAGGGAAAGGGAGGGAGAAAAGGAGGGAGAGAAACACAGATGTGGGAAATATCAATCAGTTGCCTCTCGTACCTGTCCCATCTGGGGACATCACTGGCTACCCAGGCATGTGCCGTGATCTGACAGTGACCCTACGCCTTGTGGGGATGATGCCCAACTCACCTAGCCACACTGGTCAGGGCCCAGTGCATTTTCATAGATGGCTTTTCCAGTAAAACAAAAGTCTTCCTGATCCATAAGGCAGATTTCTTTATTTTGTACCCTATGGAGTTTTGGCTGGTACACTAAAGCTGGAAGAGACCTTACAGATGAGGGCCACCCCCTCACTTTACAGCCACAGAGTCTGAGAGGCCTAACAACCTGCCCAGAGTCACAGTACCACTCAAAGCAGATGACAGGTGACCTCACAAAAATGAGATGAGTTGATATATTTGAGGCTGTGTTAACTCCACCCAGTTTCACATTATAGACTAATAATAAATAGACCTTATTCATACTTGTACAAAGTACCAAAATAGCAAATTATTCTGTATAAATATTACTTCCATGTATTTATAGCCTTAATTTTAACTTTTCAAATATGTAAGTCGAATGGGTCAGACCAGCTCTCTGCCAGATCTGAAATCCCATACGGTCCTCCAATAGTAGGGTCAGTGGAAAAAGAAATGGGGAGCCCAACCTTGAGGATTTCATGGTAAAGAAAGAGACTATGACCAGGAACCAGCTCAGAATCAGTATCAATACCAGGGCATTACAGCAAAGAGGCAGAAACATCTCCTGCCCCTTACTTTAGAGTCACGGAGGCCACCTCTGGGCCTGTCCTCTCTTCCCTTAGACTCCACCCTCTCTGCCTTCAACTAGGCCTTTACATACTGCAGGGACTCCAGGTCCACACCCTCCCGGAGGAGTTCATTCTTTCTTTAGATAATTTTTGCCAACTCAGGATCAGAAACTCTCTTTCTCCCCTCTCTTTTATGCACAGATATTCACTAGGTTTTAAGCCTTTTTTTTTTTTTTTTGCTCATATAGGTAATTCACAATTTTTCAAGTATAAAAAGGTATAAAACGAAGTCTCCCTTCTCTTCGTCAGTCCTTCACATCCCCTCCAAATAGCTAACACAGCACTAGTAACAGACATATTTCAGACGCTCTCATTTTTTATATACAAGTTGGGAGCATACCATACACAAGAGTGTGCATCTGGCTTTTAAAAAAAATTTAATGTATCTTGGCAGTATTTCCTTATCAGTACACAAAAAGGCTTCTTACACTTTGTGACAGTTGTGTGATAATATTCCATTACATGGGTGTAGCATGATTTAGCAATTAGTCCACTACGATGAGATTTGACTTTATTTTTCACCGTTTGATTATTGAAACAACATTGCAATGCCTAAACTTGTGTAGGCAACTTTGGGCCTGTTCACAAATCGTGTGTGTCCGATGGAATTCCTCAGGGGAACTGCTGAGTCAGAGCAGGTGGCTGGCGAGCACTGACGGAACTCATCCACTGTCCCTCCAAAGCGGTGTACCTGTTTCCACTGCCCCGGCAGTGCCGGTCCCGCTTTCCCCACGTCGAACTCGTGTGCTTATCAAACAGGTTATATACGATATCTTGCTATAGTTTAAATTTGTACCTCTATTGAAGGAGACTCACCCTTTCTGTGTTTGAATATAAATTTATAAATTGTATAAATATATACATTTTATTTTCCTTTCTCTCAATTGCCAGGACTATAAATTCTTTATTGTACAGAGAGAGCATTGACCCAGGCCATCTGGGCAGAGGTCCAGCTGCACGCCATTGTCTTTTATTTCCATTCAAAACCATTTTCTAAGCCCAGCCTTTTTTTTTTTTTTTTAATGGATCTTCCCAAGTGAAGCAGAGGAAGCTGTCACATAATGCTAAAGGCTTTGAATTCAGGAAGCAGAATTTGACCCCTGACTCTGTCACAGATGCTGAGAGTCCGATCAGCTACTGAACTTTTCCAAGACTTAAATCATATGTCTGTAAAACGGAGCAGAGATCTCTCTCTCATAAGGCTGCTCTGAGGATTAAGTGAACATAAATATAGGGGTGGGCAAAAGTAGGTTTACAGTTGTTCATACGGAAAATAATGCAATAATTAATAAATAATAATACAAGAATAAACTCTGTTTAGTGTACTCATCACTTTTGTCATTACTAATCTGGTTAGGCAAAAAAAAAAAAAAACCACCTGACTATAAAAAGAGCTGTTTCACTGCTTCCAATTAAATACTCCCAGGGGTTAAGTATTAAGGGGTAGTCCTGCTGCAATTATACCGTTACTTGGCCATTCACTATTGACAACTGAACAAATACTGAGTTACTTCTGGTTGCAAGCTTCAATTTGTTTCTCTGTCAGCATTGAGCTATTTTGTGTAAGGGTCTCCACTCACTTGGGATGCTGATTCCTGGAAGGATGTGCTTTTCCGCCTCCATCTCTAGGATGTGCGGAGCCTGCAGAGTTGAGGAGCGGCAGGAGGGACAGAGGGAAAGCGCTTCCACTCGCCTGCTGGCACAGTCACTACCACTTCGCCCCCTACACTGGCTCGGCAAAGCATGCCAATCAAACCGTGCTCAGAGGAAAGGTAATAATGTGGGAAGGTATTTTGAAAGCCCAATTAAAGTTCTCATACAAAATCCGACAGTCATGAAACAGTGAATGTGTTCTCAACCAACCAATCCACACACCCCAAAGACACGGCTGGCTTACGGAGAGAGAAGAGAGGCACATGTTCATCTCCTCCATGAATTATGACCTCTGTAAGGACAGTTTTGGTCATTCATTCATTCATTTCGTATCCCCACTGCTTAACACCACACTTAACACACAGCAAACACTCAATTTAATGGGCTGAAAAGACTCAAAATAAGTATGACTTCTTTAACTATTATTTCATGCTGATCCTCTCTTCAGGAAAAGAGCCTGCATTATTTTTCTTGAGTTTAAATGTTCATCACTCTGTGTTCAATCGGTGCAGTTCCGGTATATCTGGGCTTCGGTGCAATTCATCAGAACTCTAGTTAGGAAACACTTTATCTTGAGGGAGTATTCTCCTCTTACTTTACAAAACTTGCTATTACCTTTTTAACGAAAAAGAAAACACCAAAAGTGTTATCATTGTTCCAATACAGTTAGAAGTTCTGATTACATAAATGGACTGCAGGCCAATCTGAGGCACGTGGGCAACTCTAACACATTTGGCAAACAATTGAGTTAGTTTTCAAGGAATGCCCTCAGCGAGAAACAGAACCCTCGAATCAGCCAGTGGCCGTACACCCTGCTGAACCCGAAAGAAAGATACCGCACTCGGAAAAAATACTGCGGTTTCAGCACTCCGAAACAGCCCGCATTTCTACTCTGCTGCCGGCAGTGGGTTCTGTGCGTTCCATTAACCTGGGAGCTTGAGGTTCTTGGAAAAACACACCACTGAGGACTTCTGGAATTTTCCAGTCACCTTTAATTACTACAGGTATGAACTGCTGATGTGGGCCCCACACAGGTATTTCCTGTTCAACTAAATTAGTTACTAATTGTTTTCTATAATGCTTTCAAATCGATTGAAAATAGAGTCACCATGAAAATTCAGAAAACAAAGCTTCTTTTCCTCATATAAAGTACCAACGCTGGTTGGTATTTTACCCTGAAGGCCAACAGATCTCATGCATCAGGGGCACCACCAACCATTTTTATGAGAATGTCTCCTATACAACAAGCCATTATCATCCTGGCTTTGCCCATTTAACCGCCTCAGCTATGCTGACAAGCAAGAACTCTCTGAACTTTAAATTGAGAAGCAAACACTATCTTAGAGACATTTAAGGTCATCCATGTTTCTAAATGCTCAAGGAGGGGTGTGTACTAGCCGAAAACCACTAATCAGTGCTTTAATGCCCTGTCAACAAACAGAAACTCACTCTTCACCATCTAGGTAAGGAGACGCCAAGATGAATGACATAGCCCCTGTCTTTGAGCCTACTGATGCTGACTTTCCTTCCATCAATAACAGTGTATTGGGACACGCAAAGGTCAGCCCAAAGGAATGTATCTGAGATGGGCCACACTGCCACCCATCCTTGATCAAAGTAAAGAAAGGTCCGATTGACTTACACATTAATGTGTTTGAAGGCGCATAGCTCAGAAGGGTTGTGGATGGGATGGAGTGAGCAAATGAGCCAGAGCTTTTGAGCCAGGGAAACCTACGTTCCAATCTCACCCCTGACCCATATTCCTCTCATAACTTGCGGTAAATCCTTCTCCACTGGGACTGGCATCACTCCCCTCCCACCCACCTGGGTGGGGTTTGGGATTATTCCAATGACTGGAGGATGCCACAGGCAATTAATGGGCAGGGTCACAGATGCCAAATGTCTTGCCAAAGACAGCAGAGTCCAATGCAGCCAAGAATTGTTCCCCCAACACGCAGCAGTCTCCACCATTAAGAACTCTCCCGCCCTCAGTTTCCTTAATTGTCAGAATAGTGGTAAGCATACCAACCTTCCAGGCTGAGGGTGTGGTCGAAGTGAGATGCTATAAATAACAGCACCAGTCCAGAAGTGCAGTCAGCCCTTGACAAATGCTGTTCTTACCTTCCTACCCCTCTCCCGGGTTATACACATTGCACGGAGTTCATTATAAACAGGTCTGTTACGTGTGGTGCAGCAAAGAAAGAGTCGAGCACTTTCTCAAAGCAGGTACCCTCCACATTTCACATTTTAGCAGTACCTGTTTAACAGGCTTTTGTAAAAATTCTCTCAACTTTAAACCGAGAGCCAAACTCTGTTACAGACCCTTGACAATCCAGGTCCAATCTAACTTTCTTATCGCCTCTTTCACCGCCTCTGTTAGAGCCCCCAACAGACTGGAACCACCGGCAGGCCCTGGCTCAGCACAGACCTGTTTCCAATTTATCCTTATCTTCCTGTCTAAATTCTCTACCTAAAGAAATACCACTAATGCCTCAAAGGCTCCATTAACCGTTTGAGTCCCAAGCAGCACGATCACGCTGCTGACAATACCCCCTGGGACTCAAACAGTTAAAAACCATGTCTACCACAAAGCACCCCCCCCTTGTTCTCCCCCATCACTTCCAATGAGCCTGCTCCTGTGTGCCATAACTGGGCTAAACATTATAGCAGTATTCCCAATCTGGGAGCCACAGAACTTAGACTTCTCAGGTATCCTATGTAAAATTTCAATTGCAGTTTTCCTTTCTATACCAGCACGGGCAAAAGTAGGTTTATGGTTCTGAGTATGCAAAACACACAGTTTATTCTTGTACCATTTATTAATTATTTATTATTTTCCATACGAGTAACTATAAACCTACTTTTGCCAACCTCTGTACAATATAAAATAAATGAATATAAGCACTTTCTGGATCTGGCCAACCACCCAAGAGATGAGTGCTAAGACAAATAAGTGGAGTGCCCACACTGGAATTTGCATATGCAAATACTAACAGGCTTCTTTAATTGCTAAAATTAATGAGACTAGAAGAGCAGCAAACTCAATACACAAACGATATATTCACACCACATGAAGTCCAAATGACTTACAGCACACCAGGAAGCTTTACATCCTTACCACAGCAACCACTGCATGTCTGCATGGGCTCCTCTGCATCTAAAATCACCAGTGCAGAAGGTGAACCTGGCTCCCATTACATTAAAAGTTTTTACTGTCTCTAAGAGAAACAGCCAAAATACCCTTTCATTTTGAAGTAAGATCACAGTGACAAATCGCAATTCTGTTTCCAATCTTGTTAACACCAGGGTGTTGTGTTACTCTGACATTTGGTACCACTAAGCATTTCCATTTGTTTCATTAAACTTTCAATAAAGGCTTTGTTTGTGTTTATATCCTTGAAAAGAAAGATTTAAGCTCATTTAAAAGGTAAAACACCCACACAAAGGATTATCTGCTATCCCCATAACATGTGGCAAATTCTTAAAAAGATGAGGACAAAATTACTGTTTATATAAACACAATTAAAACTTTCATTGTCAAAAAGCCACAGTGTGCACCTGTCTGGAGATAATGAGAGTAGAGAAGTAGTCGGTAGACAAGAGACTAGTTAGTTGGTAGAGTGGTTAGCTCCAGAGAGATTAGACTTGAGAGGTGCCTAAAAGCCAAAACAGTGCAGAAAGGCAGGCAGGGTCTCAGGACAATTCTGATAGGAACGTGAAATTGGCCTACCTATTCCTCTCTGCCAAGACTCGAGTTTCCACCTTTTGCTGAGTCTACCTGGGACTTCCTTTAAACACTACTTCCATATTATCCGAGACTGTTGTGTTCTTACAGTGACGGCAAGCACCTCAGGCTCTCAGCCCACACCTGCAGATCTGACATTCTGGTTGAGCCCTGTCAGACTTCACAACTATTTTTAACTCTTGTGTAACTCTGCACTTTAAATTCTCCATTAACAGTCAAGGTAATAAGAGCTGAAACTTTCCAGGAGAAGTCTACCAATTTAGTAGGAGCTTTCTTGAAAAGATGTGGGATTTTATTAACAGATGGTAATAAGGCAAATGTTCCACAAGTAGGGAAACTGAGGAACACAAAACCAACTAAATCAAATCACAAAACTAATACAAGTGGAACCAGCTCAGTCACAATTCCGGCTCTCTTTCCCACCCAGTTTTCTTTGAAGCCCTCTGGGAAGTCTTTAAATTATGAATTATACAATAGAGCTTTCTGAAGCCACTCTTTCTAATCACATGGGTTACACCCTCTTCTAGCGCAATTTGGGGAAGGAGAGAGTTTAAGCCTCCCTTCTCACCAACAGTTTAAAATGGGAAGTTGTACTTATTTTTAACCCCTCTTCTTCCTTCAGGACGAGTGAATAGACTCAGGAAAGGTTTTTCCCAATCAGATGCGTCTAAAAATATCGGTTTTTACAGCAGGTGGAGGAAGGAGAAAAGATTACAGAGAAGAGACACGTTTTCTTTACTGAAATCAGGCAGTTCGAGTGCTAGTTTCTGGATTCTGTTTGGGAAAGGAAATGTTTCCGAAGAGATGGCAAAGGAAGAAAGAGGGGCAGCATCATTTAAACATCCAGGTAATATAGTAAATAAAACTAGCGAGATTTTCATAGGTTGATGAAGTCTTGGAAACTCAGTATCACAAATTTTTAAAAATTGTTTTTTGAGAACATTTAAATAAGCCGGCAAAATAACAGCCGCGGGGCGGCGGCCCCAGCTCCGCCTGCCCCGCACCGGGGGTGCTCGGATCGCGCCCTCTCCACCCGGCCGACGCTCGGCCGGCTCACAAGTGTCCCTGTCCCTGCGGCGGGTGCCGGGGTCCGCTTCTGCCCGGGCTCGGCGAGCAGGCGCGAGCGTGGCAGGGAACCGAACCCTGCGGGCCGGGAGCTGGAAGCGCGCGGGCTGCGCCGGGCCCGTGGGGGACGCGCCCGGCAGCGAGCCACCAACTGCGCCCACGTTTAAGAAACCCCGGAGGAGGGACAGATGCGGTCCAGGAACTGGGCGAGGAGGAGGAAACTCCAGCCACGGAGGAAAGAGAACAGAAAGTGGCGAGCCAAGGGCCGCCCGGCACGAGAGCGGCCGGCGGCGGGCGGGCGGGTCCGGCGAGTCCGCACAGGGCCCCCCACCCCCGACGCCGCGAGACTCCCACCTGGCAGCGCCCCGGCCCGGGGCAGGAGGGTGGCTCGTCCCCTGCCTCTCCTCCTCTTCCTCTTCCTTGTCCCGGGAAGGGCTTCGGGGACCAAAGAACCGGGAGAAGCTGTGCCAGGGGGCGCCGCCCCTCCTCCGGCCACCGGACATGTCCCTGGCCGGACTGCCGGTCCCGGGCCGCCTGTGGGGAACGGGCGGGGCGGTGTCCCGCGTCCGTAGCCCAGCGGGGCACCGCAGGACCCGGCGAGGGCTAGACCGACTCCGGGCAGACCGCCGGCGTGGCTCTGTCCATCCGGGCGGGAACGGGGCGTGCTCCTCGCTCTCCCCGCGCAGTGGCTCCTCGCGCAGCTCGGTGGCTCCGCCCCCCGCCCCCTCGGCCCCGCCCCGGGGAGGAGCCAGAGGCCGAGGCCCCGCCCCTGGCCCCTGGGCCCCTTCCTCCCCGCCCCACCGCCGTCCTCTGGCGCTGGCAGGGTTCCCCCGCTGTAGGCGTGGGCCTGAGACCCCCTCCCCAGAACGGGCCACACACAGAAACGAGTTTAGGCTGCAGCCTGTTTGGCTTTGCACTCAATTTTGACTTTCTGTTACTGACTTGTTTTCTATCCCCCAGTCACTACACGGAAATGAAAGAGGTTTATGAACATTTGTGAAAGCACCTGTTAAACTGCAGTACCAGAGTGACCTGGGCTGGTTTGCAGCTAACAAACGCGTACTCCGAGTTTCCACCCCGCGTGCAAATGATGAGGTTACCCCAGGGTCCGGCCTCAGAAATGAAGAAGCTGCCTCTCTGGGACTGTCAACCCGTTTCTTATTCGGCTGGCTTACTTCACATGTGGAGTAACTTTTCCTAAGCCAGGTGTGCTTTAAATTTCTCATACTTCATGTTATATGCTACTACTGTGAGAACCCTCATGCAAAAACAGACGCGATCAAAAACAAGCATGATTCAAACTTCTAAGTGCTGAAACAACACAGTAGTATGGAATTTTTTTTTTTAGTTTTGGTGAAAAACTTTATAAGTACAAAAAGCTGTACCTAATTAACATATACAGCTTGATGAATTTGGAGATAAATGCATACCTGTGACACCATCATCACAATCCATGCTATAACCCTATTTATCACCTCAAAAGGTTTCCTCCTGCCCTCTTATTTTATATCATTACATTTTGTGATAAGAACACTTAAGATCTGCCCTCTTAGCATATCTTGAGTATACAATACAATACTACAAACTGTAGGCGCCGGGCTGCACAGAACTTTGGACTTGCATAACGGAAACTTGGGACCCTTTGACTAACACCTCCCTGTTCCCTCTTCCCCTTGCCCCTGGCAACCACCATTCTGACTCTCTGCTTTTATGAATTTGACTATTTTAGATTCATCATCTAAATGATATGACATAGTATTTGTTCTGTGTCTTATTTCACTGATGCAGCAGTATGGATTTTCTTAGTTTTTGTATACTCTAGTGGCTAGTACAGAAAGCATTATGGGCCATTCACCCCAGAGGTTTTGTTTCCGTTAATTTGTTTTAAAGCCAAACTACCCCTCAAAGGGTATAGAAATCAAAGAAGTGATATGGCATGCTTGTTCACTAAAAGTCTTATATAGATAAATGACTTCAAAATGAAATGTCCAAGGCAGTTTTGAATTGGGACAGGAAGAAACCTCTCCTAGGGCCATCCCTCCTCTGGCTTTGGAGGATGGGAGGAAGAGAAGGCTATTTATGAGCAGCTCCAACCTCTATAAGCTTCAGGCCATTTCAGCACCAGCTGGAGGCTGTTGAGCCTCTCTGCCCCTCCAAAGCGGCCTCCTAGAAGCCCCTCAGCTTCTACTAACTGAAACAGGGTCCAAGGCACTCACTCTAATTTGTTCCAGCTCCATTTAACCCACCAAAGTTAAATCAGCCCAGTTTCCTTGAGCTGGGTTTATCCCAGACTATCTCTCAAAACTGACTACCGTGTTCTCTTTTGCAAATCTTGCTGCCTTCTCTGAAAGTCTGAAAAAAATAGGAGAGGGCTAGAATAATACACGGGAATAAGACAAGTAAATTTCCCGGTTCTAACCTTATTGTTTTAGGGGAGAATCTCCATTAAAGGTCCAGAGAAACCCAGGAAGCCCAGAGAATAGGAAAGCAAGGAAGAATATGAAACAACCTGTTCCCTCCAGCTAGAAAGCCCAGAGAATTATCTCCCCAAAAGAAAGTTAAACGACTACCAGATGTGTTTCCCACCATACGGTGACCAAAACGGTCCTTACCCCTCATGTCTGTCCATAGTGGGGATTGTTTACAAAGTCTTTCTAAGGATAGAAGTGGGTGGGAGCCAGTAAGATTTATTACTGAGTTATGGTTTTAACTAATAATCACATTTCTTGACTTCCAGCCAATATGGAGGCATAGACACACTATGCCTCCTCCCACAACCAAAAGAAGGATAACAACAAATTTAAAAACAAGAAACAATCAGAACTGACAAAAATTGAACTGTCTGGAAGTCCGACAACCAAGGAGTTAAAGAAGAAGCACTCACCCAGACTGGTAGGACGGGTGGAGATGGGCAGCCGGGCGGAGAAGACTCTCGGCAAGGCGGTGGCTGGAGAACGAGGCAAAGTGGTGGCTTGCGGACCGGGCGGTCCTACATTTGTAGGTAAACCGAGAGGAACTAGGGAGCGAGACAGACCACGCAACCCAGGGTTCCAGCTGAGGGAAATAAAGCCTCAAAGCCTCTGATTGAAGACACCTGTGGAGGCTTGAGGCCGCAGCAAGAGAAACTCCCAGCCTCACAGGAGAGTTCGTTGGAGAGACCCACAGGGTCCTAGAACGTACGCAAAACCCACCTGCTCGGGAATCAGCATCAGAAGGGCCCAATTTGATTGTAGGTAGCAGGGGAGGTTATGAAAACCAGCAGAGAGCAGAACGGATGACATTGTTCCCTCTCAGACCCTTCCCCCACATACAGCATCACAATGCAGCCATGTGGGTTGCCCTGCTCTGGTGAACACCTAAGTCTCCACCCCTTACTACGTATTGGGCATGCGGAGACAAAAAAAAAAAATGAATGAAAGAACAGATCAAAGCTCCAGAAAAAAATACAACTAGGCAATGAAGAGATAACCAACCTATCAGATGCACAGTTCAAAACACTGGTTATCAGGATGCTCCAGAATCTCACTGGGTACTTCAACAGCATAAAAAAGACTCAGGCAGCAATGAAGGTGGCGTTATGTGAAATAAAGAAAAATCTACAGGGAACCAACAGTGACAGGAAGGAAACCAGGACTCAAATCAAGAGTTTGGAGCAGAAGGAAGAAAGAAACATTCAACCAGAATGAAGAAACAAGAATTCAAAAAAATGAGGAAAGGCTTAGGAACCTCCAGGATGTCTTTAAATGTTCCAACATCCAAATCAGAGGGGTGCCAGAAGGAGAAGAGGAAGACCAAGAAATTGAAAACTTCTTTGAACAAATAATGAAGGAGAACTTCCTCAATCTGGCAAAGGAAATAGACTTCCAGGGAGTCCAGGAAGCTCAGAGAGTCCCAAAGAAGCTGGATCCAAGGAGGAACACACCAAGACACATCATAATTAAATTACTCAAGATTAAAGAGAAGAAGAGAATCTTTAAAGCAGCAAGAGAAAAAGAGAGAGTTACCTACAAAGCAGTTCCCATGAAACTATCAGCTGATGTCTCAAAAGAAACCTTGTAGGCAAGAACGGGCTGGAAAGAAGTATTCCAAGTCATGAAAGGCAAGGACCTACATCCAAGATTACTCTATCCAGCCAAGCTACCATTTAGAATGGAAGGGCAGATCAAGTGCTTCCCAGATAAAGTCAAGTTAAAGGAGTTCATCACCACCCAGCCCTTATTATATGAAATGTTAAAGGGACTTATCTAAGAAGAAGATAAAAAATATGAACAGTAAAATGACAACTAACTCACAGCTATTAACAACTGAACCTAAAAACAAAAACAAAAATAAACTAAGCAAACAACTAGAACAGGAACAGAATCACAGAAATGGAGATCACATGGAAGGTTATCATCAGGGGAGTGGGTGGGGAGAGAGGGGGAAAAGGTACAGGAAATAAGAAGCATAAATGGTAGGTAGAAGATAGACAGGGGGAGGTTAAGAATAGTATAGGAAATGTAGAAGCCAAAGAACTTATATATATATGACCCATGGACATGAACTAAAGAGGGGGAATGTGGTTGGGAGGGGGTGTGCAGGGCGGAGGGGAATAAAGGGGAGAAAATGGGACAACTGTAATAGC